>BMAV01021030.1:0-12488 GCA_019973955.1 Trichonephila inaurata madagascariensis | reverse complement strand
CGCAAATCTGTCATCTTAATATTTGTTTATTAGATCTTAACACTTAAACACTGTATACGAAAGAATTAAGAATCACGCAAATCTGTCATCTTAATATTTGTTTATTAGATCTTAACTTAAATACTGTATACAATAATAATAATAATCCAATTAAGCAAATCTGGAGTGAGAAGACACAATTCGTATTACCAAATAATCACGTAATCGACCACTATATCTAACTTTACATATTACCTCTATTCTCATTAATACACGCAGTTTCCTTATATCTTAATTTAAGACGCTTACAGCTATATTCCAGGTAACAGCTATTCTCTTGGTCCTAACTGACGTGGCTTTACTCCATGTGGAATGGTATCCACCTTTAGCTTGAATACACAGGTACGGGTAGGTTAATTCTAGAACTTGGAATTTTCTCTAACTTTAATTTAATCACTTCTAAACATAGACCTCATACAGCAACTTCACATACCCACCCTGCGAACGCTAAACTTCTACTATATATGATTCCTAATTTGCATTCTCCCGTTGTTTCTCTCGAGTTGGTTGGAAAGAATTGCCATTCTAGCCCCGAAGGACATTAATGGAAATTCGCGATGAAAGCCATTTACAACATTCAAAAAATAAATATTTACAGATTAAAATTCAATCGGTGAATTCAGTGAGTTTTTCTATTGCGGAAAATTTTTATATTCCTTAAATGTGAAATTGCTACACCATAGAGGAATGCGCATAGTCATACAAAGGTAACAAACATAAATGGTTGAAATAACAATTGCATGCAAATGATTATAGAATCAAATAAAAATATGCAATAGAGAGCAATTTATTCAGAATTTAATGTAGCCTCTGAGGTCAGTTATAAGGTCCTCTAAAAGGTGAGGTATGCTATTAGTGAAGACATTTTTGGTATCCTGAAATGTTCTTTGCCAGCCCGAGTTCGCTGTCATGTCAATTCTTTGACGGTATGTGCTTGTGGTGTCAAGTACGCTACATGTTCTTTAAGAACCCTCACTTGCTCGTTAAGAGAAAGAAATAATGACAATGCTGGCCAAGGAAGAGTACAAATGAACAAACTACAGGCGAAACAATTTGTGTAACTTATTGGTTTGGTTTAAACTGTCGATAATGTGCACAAGGGATGACCAACGTCTGAGCAGGATGCCAGCATACAAACACTGAAGCTTAATGTGGGATTAGTGTGAGGCTTTGACGATACGATCTGGGAGAATACGTCCCTGGGAAGTTGTAACACTCTCTATGTGACCCGTATAGACCTGCTGCTAGATGTTAAAACCAGAAATTGTGCATCTTGAGTTAAGATGCACATAAACTTAACCATTTGCATATCTTTTTCACCGCTACCCATCCCATAATTTTCACTCAGCTATTCACATTTCTTCAAGCTGTTTCAATTTCACTGGGAGAAGTGTATATAGTCAAAGAGCTTCTCAAATACATTGGCACAGACGGGTAACAAGTCTCAATAACATTCAAAATATTTTGTGCAAACACGACAAAATAAGTTGTTCAGTACCTCACATGAAAGAAAGTTATACCTATAGAAAGTTAACTCAATCACATCAAATTAAGATATTCAACCTCAAACTCTCGTCATGGCATTGACAAACTTTGCATTGCATGAATTTTGCAATTACAAAGATCTATAAAAGTGGTAAAAATTTTTACGATTGAACAATACAGATAAGATTAGGTATATGCTAATATAACGCATTCTCAGTTTTCCGTAATGATTCCGGAAAAAAGGAAAGATATCAACACTTTTCATATCAGGATTTACTAATTAAAACCATTTCATGAAACATTCCCGGAAAAAATTCATTGCTGGAATTTTTGAAATTTGTTTTATTTTTTTAATTTAAAATTATTTTGTATGCTGAGTTTTATATATTTGCAAACAAAATTTTTTTTTAACCTTCAAGTATTCAAAATATTACTGAAAGAATAGAACCTAATTGTGTTCATGCTGTAAGATCTTGTCTTATAGAAACAATACTTCACTCTAACTTTTACATTGTCTTAAAGATTATTTTTATAATAAAATAGAAAAATGAAGAAAGACCGAATTTTCACAAATATTTCTGGGAATACTGGAATTTAAGACAGAATACTAACTGTGGACGAAATATTCGACAAGGCTTTGAGCACTGAATCAGTTCGTATTCATTGAAATACAACAGATGGATTCTAGAAAGATCTTTCAGAATATTAATACATGCGCCCTTTTATGATTGCAAGTTAAAAGGACTTGGTACCCCCAAAATGACCGACATATCATTTATTTTTATTTAATTTTATTCTTTGCATTATTATCGTTCGATTGATATATCATTTGTGCAAGTCGGAAAGTTAGAATTTGAATAAAATTTCATTTGAAAACAAATTCGGCAATTCGGCCACGTCCCCTTTTTAGGAAAAAAAAAAAGCTAAAAAAAGCGTTATGATAAAAAAATTCTATTTTATAAAGAGAAATAATAACTATAAAAATAGAATGTGTAATATATAAAGCAGAATATTTTCGAGCCAATACAATAATATAATTTTTTTTCTTTGTGAAATGTGTGCATATTTTTGAATTAAGGCATTTTATATTAATAATTTCATAATTTTAGTTCTTATTCCTGATATGTTTTTCATACAAATATAATACTTCAATATATCTGAAGAAAAAAACTAAACGTTCTGTCGTGACAGAAAAAAATTTTTTTTTAACATTTTTCTTGAATTTTTTCTTGTGCAATTAATACCTTCTTAAAATTGATCATTTATAAAAATGTATGGGTTGAAAAAGTACGAAAATGCAATTATTTTAAAGAAAAATATATAATTAATATCTTAAAGTGGTATTTTAAGTTTATTTAAGCTTATTATAATTTTTTTTCGGAATTATAAACTTTAAAGTGGTTTTTCTCAGTTTGTGTTTTTTGAAACATTAGTGCATTCAAAATGCTACTCCTTCCCAAACTATTTACCAATCAATTCCATTTTTTCCTGTGTGTTGCATATAAAGCATGTAACAAAATTAGGGATCCATTTTGCTGTAAACTGAATACTTTTTTAAACAAAAAATTAAAATGTAAGAGATATTGACTCTTTCGTTGATTTTTAGCATGCATATCAACATTTTATTTATTTTCTCAAAACCCAATTAAGTTATTGTAAAATCAATCCCTAAAGTTGTTTATAACATCCATAAGAATATTACAAAAAAATTTCAGGTGAAAAAATTAATAATTACAGAAGGAGTAGAATTTTAAAATTTCCCAAATTTTCTTCAAAAAATTTAAATTTTTAAAATTGTGTGAATAACATGTGAAAAATTTCATCTCGTATCATTTTCTTGAATAGAAACATTATGTAAAATGTTAAATTTTAATTTTTAAATACATAAAGAGAGAAAATAGTTCAAAGGGTACACAAAGTCCTCTTACGTATTTTATGTTGTACTATTTGTTATTTACCTTGATTTTGGGAATTATAATTTTATACCTACTGGATGATGAACTGCATTTAACAGTTGGAAAAGATCTAGGAAACTAAATATTAGACTTGTGAAATAATTATTAATTGGGTGAGAAATTTACAATTACTTTAAACTTACTTCAAATGACATCTATCTATCTTTTTTATTGTAATGGAAGTAATATTAAAATGCTGCATTTAATTTAAGGCATTTGCAATTTTTCCTTTACAAAAACTACACATTAAGTTTTTAAAATGATTCGATTCAATATAGACATGTTTTCACGCACGCAAACACGAGTGTATGTGTAGAGCGAGAGAAAAATTTTATGTAGTTGTCTGGCTCTACTTTTTTTAATATTCTTTTATTAAAAAGTAAGTGAGTATAGTTTCTGAATTTATAATAAAATTTGCTGATATAAAAAAAAACTTTAAAAAAAACCCCTAATGCATTAAAATTTAAAAGTTAAGAGCTAACTACTACTGCTTAAATAAGCATACAGCACTAAGTACTTACTTTAATGATAGTTGACTTAATTTTTTAAAAATTTTAATTCATGCACATTCTCTTGCATTTTCATTTTTTCCATTAAGAAAAACCCAGCAAATTTTATTGTTGCAGAGTCCAAGACTTCCACTTACAGTTACTGAAAAGAATTGAAAATTTTTGTAGAAATTAATGCTTAAAAATTTTCAAAAAAGTATAAATGTATTTTACTTTTAGAAGCAATTAAGGAAATTTGGTGGGCGCGTTTTTAAAAACTTATACATT
Organism: Trichonephila inaurata madagascariensis; assembly: GCA_019973955.1. Classification (NCBI taxonomy): domain Eukaryota; kingdom Metazoa; phylum Arthropoda; class Arachnida; order Araneae; family Nephilidae; genus Trichonephila; species Trichonephila inaurata. The sequence continues at coordinate 8,233 of BMAV01021030.1, read as the reverse complement.
AAAAGCTTGAAATCCCAGAAATTCATCTTTTACTGAGTACCTTTATTAAATCCCGTTTTAAATAAGCTATTAGTTTCATGTAAAAATTTTGTGTGATTCAGTTTAGAGCTTAATTTAAATTAAAGATATTGGACTTTCTTTCCTTTAATATTTCAAACTAAGGTCACATGTATTGCAAAAACAACATAGAAAGACGATGAAAAGAATTTAAAAATATTCCATTTAAAATCGAATGAGATCTTTTTATAAATAAATATAAATGACTTTCAGACGATTTTTTCTTTTAGAGTTAGCTGGCATAATTATAAAAACAAATCTAAATTATTTTCTGTGAGTAGAGATGTTTAAAGAAGCACTATCAATATATTACTCTTATTCCACTTATATAAATATTAAACTTGAATAACATAAAAATAGATAAAAGAATTATAAAAATCATAATGTAGGAAAAATAGAAGAAAAAATTATTTTAATAGATATAAAAGGGATGGAATATTTAAATTTCAGATGATTTTCTAAAAACCAAATATAGATTTAAAAATTTTCATTTGAATATAAAACCTCAATAAAAAGTAAGGAAAATCGTATGATTAATGAAAACAATATTGCCTGAGTAATCCCAAATGTCTACTTTCAATTCTTCAAAAGATCCTTAGGCTATAAATACTGAAATAAAAAAATTTTCTTTCTTCAAATCAGAGTATTTTATTACACTAATTGTAAGTTAAATTTTTGTTATCTCTCTCATTTGCATACATCACCAAACAAAAACTTAAGATTATTCTTTGTTAAAAATATAGAAATGTACCGAAATTCGAAAAAGACTTGAATAATTTAAATGCATCTTTTCGCTTTAGTCTGTGAGTTTGAGCTTTTGTCCTTCTGTACTCCAAAAATCAATAATTTCACTTTTTGTTGAACAGAAAAAAGTAGTAAAAAATACTGCGATATTAATTTTGAAAAGTAACATACATTTTTAAATTTATTTCGGGAAGTTAGTTTGTCTTTGAAAATTTAAACAATTTTTGATTAAATGCAATTTTTTGAAATTAAAATTAAATGATTCGCGATTCTTTTACATATTATTTATAAAGGAATAAAAAAGGTCTTAAAAAGTATAAAATGTTTAAAATATAATTATAATTTAAAAAATTATAAGCATATGAAAATAAGAAACATTTCTGTAAGAAGTATTAATTAAGTTTTACATTGTGCATGATATTTTCTAACATCAATAAGTTTATTTATAAAATTAAATATATCCTTCTTACACTGTAGCTATTTTTATATAAATAGAATCATAAGTTATATTTTTTAAAAGATTAAGAGAAATACATTAAATTTTTTTTAATATTTCAATATTTTTCAAATGTTTTGTTATACAAAAGGTATATATATAATGCTAAAATTAGGTGGGGTTTAAAGAATATGATACATTTTATAATTCTATAAAGTTTTATACATCAAAGGCTACTATTTTAGAAAATAGCATGCGCAACGTAAATATTATAACGCACTGTTTATTTTGGCTACAGGTTGTACGATTAGAATAAAGTTGTGACTCAAATATTTGAAATACACTGCTGGCCACCGTAAATGCAACACCAAGAAAGACAAGAGATAGCACAACAAAATTTATTTATTTTGTAGATAACATGTTGACCAAGTATCAAATGATTAAATTTATAGACTTCTGTGAAGTGTGGTTCCTGCCAGAGTAGTCGCCATTGCTAGAGATGACCGCTGCCACACGCTTCGACAATGATTCAAAGAGACTTTGGATGTGTTCTTCGGGTATAGCAGACCAAGCAGCTTCCACACGTTGACAAAGTTGATCTGGTGTGTGGTAGCTGGGGGTGTAATCTGGGTCAATCGTTCAACAACCATGGACCACATGTTTTCTATCGGCGAAAGATCCGGAGAGCGAGCTGACCAGGGAAGCAATTCAATCTGGTGATTGACGAAGAACCTTTGAACAATGCGTGCCACGTGTGGTCGTGCATTATTGTGTTGAAATTTGGTTGTGGCCAAGCCCTGAAGAAAAGGAAGGACAACTGGCTCCAACACCTCGTAGCGCTGACTGTTTAAAATACTGGCACTGCGTACTAGAGGAGTGCGAGAGTGATATCCAATACCGCCCCATACCATAATACCCGATTGCTTACGGCAGCTTTTCAGCATCCTCTCTCCACGGTGTCTCCAGACTCGAATCCGACCATCGTAGTGTTGCAGACAGATGCGTGACTCATGAGTAAAGACAACTTCATTCCATTCTGCCGCCCACATCCTTATTTCATCCCACCATTGGCGGCGGAGACGTCTGTGGCTCTGCGTCTGTCTTGCGGACAGACCACTCTGCTGTAAACGGCGTCGAATGGTACGCGCAGACACTGAATGATGCGTTACAGACTCAATGTGCCGCGCTATGGTTCGTGATGTGACTGACCGATCCGTCACTGCCATGCGCACAATTTACCTGTCCTCACGTGAAGTGATACACTGAGGTGGACGCTAGCGACCACGTCGGTCTGTCGTACCCTCCGGCATCAAAAGGTCACATATCCGCATTACAGTTATTTATTTTCGTCCAACACGACTACCGATTTCCCTGAAAGGTAATTCACAATCTAGGTAGGCCACTATCCTTCCTCTGTCGAACTCGGATACTTGATCAAAAGCTGATCGCTGTTTTCTACGAGACATAACTGTTAGTTTTTTTAAAAAAAACCACAAGAAAAACACAATTGCTGAACTTGAAATTGTCGAAATCTCCAAGCCTTAAATAGCGCTTTGAGGTGGCGCCACAGGCGCGCGTGATGTGTGTCTGCGCTGAAATTCTAAACATTTGCATATCTCACCTCTGCTAATACATGTTGTAAATTTCAATTTATTTGCATGCTTCCTTCAGGGTGTTGCATTTACTGTGGCCAGCAGCGTATGAAAAGTTATTTTACAGAGATATTATAAGATAAAAAAATAAGTGGGAAATACTTTTTTTCTTAAGTGGAATAGTACTTAAAAATAATTGGGATTTTTGTGTTTGCTTAACTTCTAAGAACACTCCTATGAAACTTAACAGAAATAATTCTTAATATAAGAATAAAATGATTTACGAGAAAAATTAATATCATTGTTGTAAAAACGTCAAGTGCTCTTTATTAATTGTTATATAATTTCTTACTAGCTCTATTCCGAAATGCTGAGTTAGTGTAACACCATGCTTTTACAACAATGACATTAATTTTCTTGTAAATCCACACACATTTTATTCTTATATTAAGAATTACTCTTTTTACATTTTAGTTCGATTATATATATAATCACAAAAGCGTGTTTTTTAGTTTTTTGAACTATAATTTATTTTTCATTTTTTAGTTCGATCTACAGTAAAAGCATGTACTTTAGTTTTTTTACCTATCATTTATACACTTTTTCTTTTTTTGAATTTTTGCCCCGTGTCCGAAAAAGTTTGCCAATCTCTGAGTTAGAACAAATTCTTTTTTTTTCACATGCACGAGTTTTTTTACTTCCTTTTTCAGAAAGACTGGATAGTTGCTTATATTATGATAAGAAATTTGCTGACGCAAAAAAAACGCGTTTTCACTTTTAGGATTAATCTTAATCTTTTAGTCACCAAATCTGGTAATGGGATCTGGAATTAGATACCAAATCTGGAAATGGTATGTAGAATTAGTTGCCAAATCTGGAAATGGTATATGGAACTAATCGCCAAATTTGGAAACGGTTTAATGAATTAGTCGCCAAACCTGGATTAGCCTGTCTCCTGATTATCGTGTTCAGGACAATGAAAAAAAATAGTAAAATTACTGTATTGTCACAGGTCCTTGACAAGTGTACAAAATTTCGAATTAATCTAACCTTTTAAAGTGGGTAAAAATCGAGTTCAAAGATTCCGCTACATACAAGTGAAACTTATAAAAACGTGTTAAAAAAATGACAGAACGTGTGCTGCTAAAATATGAATTCTTTCGCTTCTTTTTTGTGTCGCTTTATAACGTGACGCGTAAGCAATCCTTTCTTTTTCTTGTTGCTTTCTTTTCTTCCCTTGAACTTGCAAAGGCAGACTGTGTATGTGCCGTTCGCAATTACGGTGTTTACACTTTTCCGGATCGACGAGGAACAAAACATTCCTTTCCAAATTTTCGTAAGTAACAGCTTTTGATTACATTTGCTCGGCTTATGAATATTATTTTCAATCAAATCCTTGATGATTATCCAATCATAGAAGATAATGAATTCATGCTCGTTCAGAAAACGTGATAAATTGATTCGGTATAAATTGGATTTGACCAAAAATATGTAAGAAACGCTCTCAAAACTTTGACATTGTGCTTTAAAATAAAAAAGGGCATGCCGTGAGCCTATCATCACTTTCTTTTTGTTTGCCCAGATTCCGTTCTTTCGATAATGTGGCAAGTTATAAATTCTGGTAGATCCCTTTGTCGTGACAGTTTTCGGCCATTTCTTTTCGAAACAACAGCCTCTTCTCCTCTGAGACAAAGAAAAACAATAGCTTCTACGAAATCATGATTTCTGCATTTATATAGGGTGTGGCGTGGAAACTTTCCTTTTTTGAAAACACAATTAAACACCCATGTTTGATATGACTTTATTGTTATTTTACGCTTTCCACATAACATTTTAAATCTGAATTTAAGCAGTTTTAAACATAATGTTTGTTAAATGTCACCCTCCATTATCAATGCATAGATGCATTCGATTTCGAAAATTTTGAGTCATTTTTTTTCAAGCATATCGATCGACGATATTGTCAATTTTGGCTTGGATGTGGTTCCTTAAATCTTCCGGGGTCTTGGAGCGATCTTTGTAAACCAGGAACTTGAGATAAGCCACAGCAAATAATCAGGAGGGGATAAATCAGGTGAGCACACAGGCCAGTTTACGTCTACTCGCAGGGAGATCAGTCATTCGCGGAAGGCTGCTCTTAAAATACCCATGAAAACACTGGAGGTGTAAGTTATATCCCCATCTTCTAACCATATGTTGTTAAGATCATTTCTTGGAGAGTGGGTAAGAAGAATTATTGGATCATTGTCACATACCGATCTGAATTGACACACGAACTCGTTCCACATTTTCAGGTGTTCTAACGGTCTTCGGAGGTCCTTTCATTTCTGTGGAGACATTCCTTGTTGCTCTGTAAGCATTATTTCATATTAAAACACATTTCAGATCAAGAACGTGACCCCATGGAAGAATATCGAAGTGACGACGAAAGGCATGTTGCACTGCAATCACCGACCGATTGTTAGAAAAATACGCCTTCTCGGCAAAAGCACGCTATTGCCTCAAAAACGACATGTTTGAGACTGAGACGGGCAGGAACACAAATATCCCACTCAACCCCTTCCGTTGAGTCCCTAACCACGCCCACTCCCTACGAACATCAGAGGAACATATTCTCAGAAAAGGAAGTTCCCTCGAATAGCTCTAAAGTAAACCTTTAAAAAGTAATCACAAATTGATTTTATAAACATTTCACTCACCAAGAAGGCTTTTGGTGACGGACCTTGTAATTTTGAATCATAGCCAAGTAACGAGAAGGGAACTTCCCCTTTCAAACCCTCATACCACCATTTGGACTTAAGGCTGCAAAAAGTTTAGGGAGCAACAGTCCCCCTACGCGACGAGACTTAGGAACATCAGGGCTTGAGTCTATAACTCGTCTGAAACGACGCCAACTACGAGTACGTTATGATGATGATGATGATGATGACTATTCTACTGTCGTGGCCACAAAAATAACCAGAGCGCATAACTACAGACAATTATCTGTTCAATTTGCTGCGGTTTACTTTTTCTTAAATATTGCATAAAGTTAAAAGATTTTTAAGTCCTGTAACTTGAAAAAAATTGTATTTTGAAAATTTTTTTGGATTTGTATCTTCTTAAACGTGCAGTGAAACTAATATATTATTTAAAATCAATTGAATAAACAATTTAGTGTAACTATTTTAAAATGTATTCTTATCAAGTTTTAAATCTGAAATTAAACTTACGATACTTTTAGTAATACTACGAAAATAAATCTTCATACAAAATAATTAACAGTAAAAATCACTAATTGTATGTATTTTCCAAAATGTACACGTCAGCTAAGCCAATTCAGGCAGTTTAAAGTAATTGCTAAAAGTCAGTGTGTATAATATGATAAAATGAAAAAGGGTTTGGATGCCCAGTCATCAAGTGGTAGCGTTTCGCACTTCCACACCACAGGTCCGGGCTTCAAACACCGGGCTGGGCAAGATCGACTCACCTTTTCATCCCTTCTGTGGGTTAATAAATGAGTACGAAGCTTGTTTGGGAACTAAACACTGGGGTTTTGAGTCAGAATGACCACCTGACCATAACATCTGCTCATGGACCTCAACTCCCAAGATCACGAAAACTGAGATGGGCACAGTAAATCTTGGCCTGCTCTGGGCTGTTGTGCCACAGAATTTAGTTTAGAAAAGTATTGTATTTTAGAAAAAGTATTGTATTTTAGAAAAAGAATAGTATTTTTATATTTATTATATTATTGAATTATTTTAATTTTATTTTCATTGTAAGGCATGATGATTATAAAAGAGCTTAAGAGTGACATTGTTATTTGCAACAATTATGTGGAACTCAGTAAAATAAAATTTTCTACAATGTCTTAGGTTTGGGAACCCGTACTGGTTATTGAGTAAGAAATATTAAGTACTTCACTCTCGTTTTTTTTTCTTAACATACTGATGTTTTTGTCCTAAAATAAATTTTACTAAAATTAATAAATCTATCTATCTATATAACTGATTTAATTATAAATTTTTATTCTAATGATTTTTGATCCATTTCTTGTTTAATTATTAAAGTAATAAAATAAACAAATAAAACTAATTAAAGCATTTTTTCCATATGTGACTTATTTCCATATGCATATTTAAAGACTAGTCGTAAAGAAGTTGATGCACATTAACCCATAACTTCGCACTGTTGCATTTATGCAAAATATGATTTATTTTAATTTAAGGTATCCGACTACGTTCGGAACCGTGATTTTGAAAGGCACATAAATGGATAATTTTCATGATATTTAGTGTCACTTAGATTATAATACATGTATAAAATTGTTTTAAGGACATTTTGACGAAACAAATTTATTTAAAAACGATATTTTGCCAAAAAATTAACTTAGAATTGTGACGGCTCACGCGTCTTTTCTGTAACATAACCTCTGGGTTCTTTGACGGCCAAGATTAATGGCAAATCTTTTCCAACCCAAATCCAAGAAGTGAAATAAAGTGTAGATGCAAATAAGATAGTCTTTAAAAGAACAGAAGTTTTAGTAAGCGGGATGGCAATTTAGAGAAAGTTCTGTTTGGAAAAGATAGAAGTGTAATTTGACAGACTACCAAAGAATCACGGATTCCTAGCCATTAATACAAGGTGCATACTATTTATTGCACGCGCGCCGATCTGTCTCTCTGAAAGTGATTGAACCGTTGCGTAATTCAAGGTAGGACAGATCATTTGATATCTGAATTCGTAATATTATTAGAATTGAAAGTAGGCGGATAATATAATTATTTAGATAAGTGATCCAAGTTGCGCGATTCGTTTTAGCTACGGCTACGTGTTTTGGTTTATTCTCACTTAATATAAGTTTGTTCAATATATTAGAAATTTAAGTTAAACTCTTAATAAAGTCATATTAAGAAGTCTAAAATGTCGATTCATTTCGAGAACCCCACACCTCTGATTCACGCTGAAACTCAAAGATATGGTCGACAAAGATCGACCATACCACAGAATAATCTTTTTTCAAAATGTTCTTCTTTCGTGAAAAATGCTTCTATTATAATAATATTTTGCCTGTATATAGCTCAGACTTCTGTACAGAGGCTCAAATATGAGTTTTGAAAAATTCTCATTATTTTCAGAGTTACAATCATTTGAAATAATTATCGGCGTTTTTTTTCTTAAAATTTCTCCTCTCTGTTGTCATAAAACATTGATAAACCCACTTCTAAGTTATATATTATATATTTCAAAAATTCTAGTTGAGCCTCTGTACAGAGGTCTGAGCTATATACAGGCAAACTATTATTATAACAGAAGCATTTTTCACAAAAGGAGAACATTTTGAAAAAAGGTTATTCTAAGTTAATTTTTAGCCGAAATATATTGTAAAATAATTTTTTATTGTAATACTATTCTTAAAACA
>BMAV01021029.1:44579-126395 GCA_019973955.1 Trichonephila inaurata madagascariensis | reverse complement strand
CAAAAGAAACGAGTCAATAAAAAATTAACTTACAAAAGCGGGTTTGAAGAAATTTTTAAGAGTAAAAAAGTATTTACTGCATAAATAAAATTAAGAGATGTCCAAGGATCAATTCTAATATAATTGAAGAGAAAAGAAATATTTTATTTATTATTTATCTGATGTTGAATTATATTTAAAAAAAAATAGAATTTAATTCATTTTTTTCACCTTTATGAAGTTTTTGTGTGTACATTTAAACATTTTAAAACTGTTTTTATTTATTTTTTTAATGTTTTCTGATATATTAATATTAAGTAAGAAAAAATCTCTTAATGAGCAGAAGAGAAATAATGAATTAAATATTTCTTTTCTCTTCAATTATATTAGAATTGATCCTTGGACATCTCTTAATTTTATTTATGCAGTAAATACTTTTTTACTCTTAAAAATTTCTTCAAACCCGCTTTTGTAAGTTAATTTTTTATTGACTCGTTTCTTTTGCCTCCAGTGTATATTTTAATTTAAACAAAAGAATACGTTCTATTACATTTTATTAGAGTTAAATTACATTTTATAGTTCAGTATTAGCAAAGCGGTTTAGATGTGAAGGATGCTAAACATTTCAAAAACATTCAAGGTATTATCCTCCCTTAAGCAACACTATTTGTGATTTTTTTTCATCAAGATATAAATTACAAATCGTCTTATAAATTATAGTGCAAATTAAATTACAGAGTAATACATGTTTTTTTCTTCTCTTAAATACTTAACAAATAAATATTTGTGCAAAAAAATATATTTATTAAACATATTGATTTTAAAGTGGTAAAGATGCGTGTGAAAAAGTTTATTGTTATCTCGGATAACAAATAATTACAGAATCGGAAAGATCATTTACTTCGTCACTATACGGTATAATTTATTTTACAAAATAATTATATTTTCTATTTTTTACGACTTTTTTAAAATGAGTCAAAATCGATACTTTTTTATTTAAATGATTTCTAAATCCTTCCGCTTGCATTTTCTTTCGCGCTAATGAAAAAATATTTTGCACTAAGAAAATTCATGCTTTTCTCTTTTAGAATCAATCATTTAAAAAATTAAATGTCAAAAACTGGTTGTTTTTTTTACGATTTTTCAAAAAATACCCACAATTTTATTTAAATTCTTAATACCTTCTTTATTTATAAAAATAATCCCACGAAACTTTTTCTCCGTGTGTAGATTTTATACGTAATCTGTACAAAAATTGATAAAATATCTTAAAAATTACGAGTTTTTTTTTAAAAAAATTGTGTTTTTCGTCTTTTCCCCTTTTTGCGAGAAATATTTAAGCATTATTTTTTTAAAGTTTTTGCTTAAAAATTACCGTTGTGTTTGCAATTGATATATGAAGTTTGAAGGCATTAACTTAAAAATGAAGCCCGAATAAATTTTTTTAACTTAACGCGCTACTTTCTAAACTGTAGTTTCTAGGTTCGAAGCTGGATCTTTTTGCCAGAAATATTTTAGCATTATTTTAGTTTCATTTTTTATTTAAAAATTACCATTGTTCGCAATCGATGTGTTAAGTTTGAAGGCATTAACTTTCAGCCTGTTACGCTTGATGAAAGGTTTCACTAGAAAAGAAGGTTCACCTATTACTTTTTGAATTGAATATCAAAAACTTTTTTTTTACGATTTTTAAAAAATATTCAAAATTTAAACACTTAATAACTTCTTTATTTATAAAAATAATCTTACAAAAGTTTTTTTCCGTGTGTAGAACTATATTATCCGTAATCTGCACGAAAATTGAAAAAATTACTTAAAAATTTCTGTTTTTTTTTTAAAAAAATTGCTTTTTCGGTTTTATTATTATTATTTTTTTTTTTGCTAGAAATATTTTAGCATTATTTTTGTTTCAGTTTTTGTTTAAAAATTACATTGGTTGCAATCGATGTGTTAGGTTTCAAGGCATTAACTTTCAGCCCGTTACGTTTGATGAAAGGTTACACTAGAAAAGAAGGTGTATTTCTTTTTGAATTGAATATCAAAAACTTTTTTTTATGATTTTTTAAAAAAAATATTCAAAATTTAAATACCTAATAACTACTTTATTTATAAAAATAATCTCACGAAATTTTTTTTCCGTGTGTAGAACGATATTATCCGTAATCTGTACAAAGATTGAAAAAAGTACTTAAAAATTACGATTTTCTTTTAAAAAAAGTTGTGTTTTTCTTTTTTTCCCTTTTTGCTAAAAATATTTAAAAATTATTTTTGTTACATTTTTTGTTTAAAAATTATCGTTGTTTGCAATCGATATATGAAGTTTGAAGGCATTAACTTAAAAATGAAGCCCGAAAAAAAAACTTTTTTTCTATGTGTAGAACGATATTATCCGTAATCAGTACAAAGATTGATAAAATATCTTAAAAATTACGGGTTTTTTTTCCTTTTTGCGAGAAATATTTAAGTATTATTTTTTTGTTTCCCGCGCAACGCCGGGCTAAGCGGAGCAGCTGAGGGCGGAAGGGGGGGGGTCATTTTGAAAAAGAGTATTAGAGGTGCTGATTTTGTGAAAGAAAGGGAAACTTTATAAAAGTAGAGAAAGCCCGTGCAACCCCGGGCCATACAGCTAGTGTATATATTAAAATCTAACATTACGGAGGAAATAATAAGAAAGTGAATTAACTACCAATAAGTTAGATATTAGAAAAATGTGAGATAAAGTGTTCTGATAAATAAATGAAATCAAAATAATATAATAGATGTATGAAACTAATAACTTTTGACATTTATTATTAAGTTATTTAAAACGTAAAAAAAACATGGACAGAAACGAATACAACTTTTTTTAAAAAAAATATTTTAATAGGAATGTATAAAGAAACACCAACATGCGAAATAAAGGAAATACACTTTACTGACACGACGTAAAAGAAAATATGAGTAATCGTTGACCAAATAAGTTCCAATGCTCCTGGAACATGCTTTGAGAGAAATTAGTAGTCTAGAAATAACTTTTTTGTCCTATGTTAGCTTTGCTTTCTCCTAATGTTACGAACTAGAAACAATCATGTTACGTTTTTTTTCTTCGAAAATTAGTCTTTAGGTAACGTCATTTTTTTTTTATTTTTTTTATTTTTGTCAGAATCACAAAAAAAGCAATATGTTTTAACGTAACAATCACTTCTCTTGAATCAAAGAAATATTATTTCGTACATAAATGGTGTGTCTTGCATACTTTTATCTAAACTGATTTAACTTTATGTGTGATACAAAGAAAATTTAATTATCCATGAAATGTTCCGATATTTTAAGCATACAGTATTATAACCGGTTATAAAGTTTATAATCTCACACTTGCATCAATGCTAAAAAATTTATCTTTAAAAAAAGAATTTTATCGCGAATAAAAAACGAGATATATAAACAAACAAAAATACACACACGTTGCTTGTATTTATACCTAATATTATATATGACAAGCCCATGGGTCCTTGGTAGTTATTACTTGTTCTTAACTTAGTATTGTTAAATTAATTATAAAATACATTGCGCATTATACTGATACATTTATAAGTGTATTATGTCAGTGTAAATATGTTCTTTATTTTTTATTATGTCAGAAATGTATTTTTCTTTCTGCAAATTAATAATTTTTTAAGTAATCTTTTGTTTCCGACTTTTCAATATGCTCACGTCCCCCTTGGGTGGCACGCCCCACAGTTTGAGAAACACTGCCTTAAGTATTCAATTTTTTTTTTGTCCAAAATTTTCCAAAAAAAGGGCACGTTTTTTTACTGCATGTAACTAAGTTTAATACTTAAAAGAATGCGTAAATGGAAGAATTTTATATTTTAATTTTCAATTTTAAAGTTTTTACTCTAATTTTTATTTTATAATTGTAGAACACAAAAATACTTAAATGTTTTCTTTTTATAAGAACACTCTGACAGGTACAAAAATGTTTTATATATCTTAAAACAATTTCTCTCATACTTACAAACCCCTCAGGGGGCTCACCTTCTTTAGGTGGGTACGGGTGTCACAATCCCAAGGTACCCTAGTGATCTTTTCCTTTTCCCAAGGGGTTTACTATCTTTGGTAAACACGGGTGTCACGACCCCGGGGTACCCCAGTGATCCTTCTCTATTTTCGACCCTCCATCTTGTCATCCAATTTCTCCTTTTTTTCTTTTCCCGTCCAGACCACAGACCTATGAATGTTTGGCGCAGTATAGCCAAAACTAGCTCTTGCGCCACAAAACACCAAACTCAACTCAACTCAACTCATACTTACAAAAAAATTCGTGTTCGTACTCCTTTTACAAACGATTAACGATTTTGTGTGTGTGTGCATATACATATGCGCACAATTTAAAGCATAGTGTAATATTAAGTCTTACATTGCAATGGAGACAGTGGCATTATTGGATTACCTTTCCATATCCATTCCTTCCCAAGCTACGAATTACACATTGCGTTGGCAAATTCCTGTTCTTTACCGAAAACTACCAAGAATCTTAATTCCTGCTTTCAATAAAAAATTCCCACTTTCACCGCAAAGAAAATCCCTGTTGTGAAGTTTTACAGTGCCATGGACAAACTGCATCTCTTAAAAACACTAACACTAATAATCTCATATATATATAAGAACTAAAACTATATGCTGATCAAAGAAAGATAGGAAGAAATAAATAGGTTAGTGCCCGTACAGTGCACGGGTAAATCCATTGTGGCGTTTTCAGTAGCTCGTACGGCGTACGGGCAAACCAGTAAAGGGGTTAATTAAGGTATACGAATACTTTCGGAACCGTGACTTTAAAAAAAGTGCCTAAATGGATAATTTTCATGATATTTAGTGTCACTTAGGTTCGTATTCAAGTATAAAATTGTTTTAAGGACATTATGACAAAAAAAAAATGATTTAAATACACTATTTTGGCAGAAAATTAACTTAGAATAACCTTTTTTCAAAACTTTCTCCTTTATAAAAAAATGTGTCTATAATAATAATATTTTGCTTATATAAAGTAAAAACTTTTCCAGAGAGTCTGAACTAGGAGTTTTGAAAAATTCACATTATTTTCTGAGTTACCACCCATTGAAATAATTATCGACGTTTTTTTCTTAAAATTTCTCCCCTCTGTTGTCGCAAAATATAGATAAATCCACTTCTAAGTTATATATTTCAAAAGTTCTAGTTCAGCCTCTTTACAGAGATTTAAGCTATATACAGGCAAAAAATATTTGTATAATACAAACATTTTTCATAAAAAAAGAATGTTTTGAAAATGGGTCATTCTATGTTCATTTTTTGTCAAAATATGGTACTTAAATAATTTTTTATTGTAATAATATTCTTAAAACAATTTTATATACGTTTTCTGATCTAACTGACACTAAATATCATAAATATTATCCATTTATATGCTTTTACTAAATCACGGTTCCGAACGTAGTCGGATACCTTAATAGAGTGTTTCTTGCAAAACTGTAGTGGCTTGTAAGTTGTAAGACTTTTAATTCTTGAATTCTGCCAAGTTTACTATTAATTTCAATGTCCATGAATTCTAATGTATTTTAAGTAAGTAATTTTTACTGGTCGATTGATTGCTTGTTAATGTCCTCTATGACGTTATTTATTGCACCATAATTAAAATATCTTATAAATAAAGTAATATTACCATCCATTTCACAAAGGGTGAAAATATTAAGCGACGTTATTATACCTGTTTCGTGGACTTTTTTATGGTACAAGCTTGTTCTACCGTTGCTAAGGTTACTAACAACAAATCCATCATTTGATTTTTGCATTGCCAGATACAACATGTCTAATTGGGAAACACGAGGGATATTTGCAGCAGACCCTGAAATTTGAACAATGATCAACTGACGGGGACAACATCTGATCTGCCATCTTACTCTCCAAACTCCCACACCACGCCTGGGCAGAGTAGCCCAGTGGTCATGGTCAGGAACACGTGGAACACGTATCGTGAGTTCAAGATCTAGTGCTACTGAAGACTCGTCGTATAAAGGAAGCAAGTTAAACCTGTCGTGCCTCAAAGCACTGACGTTGGAGTGGTTTGGAAGTTAAGAGTGGAGTGCAACTCATGTGTCATACTCGTCACTTGACCATGGTTCAAAATTACCGGGACAGTCGCAAATAGTTTCTGTATAAAATGTCATGTTAATAAACAATCACATACTCCAGAACACGCCAACATGAGAATTTTGAGCCTTGAGAGATTTAATGTTTTTCAATCTCTCTACATGACATTATTTTAAGCTGGAAAAAATGAACTTAAAGCGCAAATTGGGAAAAATATTATATTCAACTCAAGGTAAGACCTTCACTTTTCCCCAAAACATTTTCTATTTCGAAATATTTTTTTGTGTAAAACTAAGATAGAAATACACAAAAATCTATCGAAATTAAACAAATCAGTTTTTAAGCATTACTTAAACTTATCTTTTTCTGCTTTGAATAAAAAGATTCTTTTTGTCTTCTTTTAAATTAAAAAAAAAAAAAATTGAAACCATCTTTATGTTTATCCAAAGTAATTGAAGTTAACGTATTATAAGAATTTTCAATTTTGCAAACATTTACACTGTTATCTTTTATCAATTTTACAAACTATAACTAACTTCAAGAATTTAAAGTCACAGATTATAACGACACTATAAATTTAGATAGGATTGTTTCAGTTATTACTCAAAAAAGTCAATTTGATTTCGTCTCTGGAAATCAGATCATTCAGCTATTTTGTATGAATTCAAAAATAGTTTTAAATAAAAAAAAAAAACACTCTAATATAATAAATAGGAAAAAGTTTATTAAAAAACATAATAAATATTTATACATAAATATACACGTATGACATTCACTAAATAAATAGAGAGTGACTAGAAAACACTTTTGTTCTCATAAACCACATCAAATGGTTTTGCTAGTCCTCACACCAGAGGATAGGAGGCCATTGTAGCGATTCCGCATTGATTATTCTTGTTCCTGGACATCTTGATGTAACCATTCACTCCGAACGATTCACCCCAACTGAAAAAGAATCACAGTTCAAAATTTTATTCATTAAAAAAAGAAACAGATT
Source organism: Trichonephila inaurata madagascariensis (assembly GCA_019973955.1). NCBI lineage: Eukaryota > Metazoa > Arthropoda > Arachnida > Araneae > Nephilidae > Trichonephila > Trichonephila inaurata. The sequence goes on along the minus strand of BMAV01021029.1, from coordinate 119,311 downwards.
TAAGAATGTAATTTTTCATATGTAAGTATTATAAAAACATTTTTCAAATTTTTAAATCCAGGGAAAAAAATAAAGGAACTGTTCAATATTCGAGGTAATAATTATGTGACATTGAAGTGTGTTAATTACTCTTAAATGTTTCTTTACCTGTTCTTGACGAGCCAGTAGTCTTTGCCTTCTTCAGTTCCATATCCCACGACAAGAACAGCGTGAGTAAGATCAGAGATTCCGTTACCACATTCTGCCTCGTCATATACTCCCACCCTGTAAAAAAGAAATCCTTTAAATTCTGAAGTTTTAATCGTTCTATTGATATTATTCCTCGCGGAATTAAACTAACTAACCTTTATGCATGACTTTTAAAAATCAAAATTCGAGTTGCAGAATACACCTGAATGCAAAATTCCTTCTTTTGTTTTGGTTTTAGACATAGTACAAAGAAGAACATATTTAAAAACTCACCAAACTTGGAATCGGAGTATATATTGAATTTTAGCCTTCAAATAAATTTAATATGAACGAATATTCAAGTATAAAAATATCACATTCGATTTTCAAATAATCGTAACTCACTTGTAATCGTGGAAGGATTCATGATGTGCATCTATGGCGACGGAGACGGGGCCAACAGTGGCCACAGCATGCTTCAGGGCCTCTTCATCCCCGGGGGATGTCCAGGGAAACCCGGCTCCCCCACCCCGGGGCTTGAAGGTGCAACTATTTTTAATGGAAGGAAATATAAGGCGATGAAGTATAGCACTAATTACAGTTGAATAATTTTTTTTAATCCTATGCTAGATTTAGACATGGTCACCACCAGTTTAAGACGGGCAGCCCAATACAATTGAAACGCATAACAAAAGCTAAAATGATTTTTAATAGTTATCACTGCATCTACGTCTTCCAGTTAGGAACGAAAGACTAACTGATCTCCACGCGTGTCTTCAGTATAACATGAAATGGGGGGGAAAACCCACTAAACCAAAATTTGTTCAGGTTTTGGGCCAAAGTAATCATGTACATTTATAATTTTAAGCATAGGACACCGACAGGTTTAGGCAGGTCTTTTTAGAAAAAAAATCTTGTGACTTTTTTCTTGTCACAAGCAGAAAATCAGCTTTTTTCTGAATATGGGATAAAGCACACATGCACCCCTAAAATTGGGAAGTCCTGGCTTTATCATCAATCCGGAAACCCTTTTTGCCCTTTTGGGAAAACCCCCCCAACCCAAAAAGCAAAAATGAAAATCTGAGGAAAAAGGGGGTGACTCCCCTTTACGTCACAACCCTTTTAAATCCAGTTATGAGGGGGGTTTTTTTTCACTTTAATATTAAACAGTAGTATCAGGTTGTTGAAGTTTAGAGGTAGCTTTTTTTTTGGGGTTTAATCACAATTAATAAATTTAGTTATCCCTTTTTGCAGTTTGCTTCCAAAAAAATGTTTTGTATTAAAAAATTTATTTATTCTTTTGGGGACAAACCCCAGTATTTTTGAAATTTACTACAAATAAAAAAAATGAATTAAAAAAAGAGAAGACCGTGCTACTTGGGTAACAAAAATTAAAAAATTGAAGCTATATTCTAAAATGAATTTTCAAAACCGTGAAAAAAATTGAAAAATTATTAAGGGGGCCAAAACCCGCTCCTTCGTAGGGATAAGATTCCTCTTTGATGCCATTTTTGCTTTTGATGAACCCCGAAGGGAGCATCCATAACCCTCCATGGCAAAACCCTTGTTTTTTGATGGGAAAAAAATAATTAATATAATTGATTTTTAAAATTTATTCCCGGTTCATAATTTGTGTAAAATTTTTTGTAATAGTGTAGATTTAATTTTTTTGAAAATTTATTAAAAATTAAATATTTCCCACCTGTTTTGCAATCCCAAAGAGGTTCTGTTCACCAGAGACACCAGCGTGCCTGTTTTTTTTTATGCTGCCCCCCCAGGGATCCCGTGGTTGAAAAGGCCCCGCAACCGCCACAGGATTGCTGGGAAAAAATTAAAAAGTTAAAAATATGGGAAAATTTTTTATCTGTACAAATACTAAGTATTCTAAATATTTTGAGTGACACACACACAAGCTTAAAGTTCATTAATTTTTTTTTAATAATGAATATAGTGTAACAGTTTAAGTTTAGTATTTTAAAAATTGCTGTTAAATGCATTTATATAATTAGTACACATTTACTTTTTCATACGGTATGCTTATAAAAGAATGAAAATTTGATAAGTGTTTAATGAATTTTGAAAAAAAAATATTTTTGCATTAAACTTAATAATTTTTCTTTTAAATTTTGTTTTTCAAGAAAACAATTTTCTTTCTTCTTTCGTCGTACATCTTTCAAATTATCATTTTTGTAGAACCGGCTTGTATATTTGATATAAATTCTAAAGATTTTTATCCTTAAATGAATGATTATGTAAAATCAAATTAAAAACTGACTATTCTTTAGATTTTATCTACTTAATCGTTCTATGTTTTCTATATTTATTATTCAATGAAAAAGGGTTTTTAATGATGCAACACTATATCTCTTGTGAAATATCATATTTTTTATATAAATTTTCAACCATTTTCAAGTTTTTTTTTTTGTACCTTATTAATACTCTTCTGACAAAATAGAAAATTTATATATATATGTATAGAAGCCGAGTACAGAATGTGAACTAAATCCAACAGCCCAAAAAGGCAAGAATACTGTTTATTTCTTTGTGACTTTAGGCCTGGGTGCATGTGCAAATGTTTCAGTCAAGTTGTCAGTGGGACGCGAAGCCCCCAGTGTTTAGTTCCGAAGCAAACCTGGTACTCATTTATCGACCCACTTAAGGGATGAAATTCTGTGTCGACTTTATCCAGCCTGCGATTTGAGCCCTGGACCTGTGGTGTGGAAGCTCGATACAACCACTCAGGCACTGAGCTTCCTTGAGTACAGATCTAAGTCTTTTTGGGATGATTTAAACTTTAATAACAAAAATATTAAACCGCCCGAAGAAAAACTTTATTTTTATCTCTTTTTGGGAAAAAAAATGGGTTATTTGAATAATATTTCTAGCACAATAAAAATATCAACCGTCATAAAATATTTTTTTTTAAAACAAAAATCATATTTTGAAAGGAACGCACTTGATCTTTAACAGGTGTGACCAGTCCATCGTGTCTCCAGTCCACTTGTTCGGGAATGTCGACGTTGGAGAGGGGAAGCCAGGTGGTTGCATTTCTTCGAGGAAACTTTTTGGCCTTAAACCGTTCAAGTTCTGCATGTACTGTCATGAGTCTAAAAACATCAATCATTATAATAACAATTTTTCCCAGAACAAACAGCTGAGTATAAGATGATCAGAACAAAACAATTTATTTGAATATACACAAAATTGTATGTCACACAAAAGTTGAGCCATCCTCACCGTCAGAGTACTTGTTGGCCCCTTCGGAAGGAATGGAGCCCAGCACAGCTCTGAGGTTGTGATGGAAAAGAAGTCCCTGTTCCCCCCACAAAGACGTTTTCTGGCTTCTTCGGGGATCTTTGGGGTTTTTTATGTAGACGTTCTAAACAGGACAAAAAAGGCCACAACCCGAATTAGAATTACTTTTCAAAAAAGTTTGTGAAAAAAGACATAAATTTTTTTAAAAACTATATTTTAAGTTTATATGCTGTGAATTATGATTAGGGAAAAGGGAACATCCGCCCCTTTTTAAACAAAAATTATTTTTAAAAAAAGATGAATTGTTCTTTTAGGTATACACCTATAGAATATTTTTGCGAATAAAAGGACATAACAATTATATATATGATTTAAAGTCTTAAAAAGTAAAAATAATTCAAAATTAAGAACATAATTACCTGTTAATATTCGAAACGAGTAAAATGCAAGAGAAGGAATCGCCCATTTCAGCAGACCAATTTTTTCGAAAAATAGTCTACTGATGGTTGAGATCACAAGCGTTTATTTTAACTTATAGTAACTACATTCGAGACTAAAATAAAACATCTCATGTGGCTCTCTATTTACTAAAACCTCTAATAACCCCTGTCTCCTTTTGGACAGTTGAAACCCGACATTGTATGGGTGAAAGGAATGTTCGTTGTGATCCCACTCTGGGATGGGGAGAAAGTTACTAGTAAAGGGTGTGTAAAGATATCAAATTTCATGATATAACACGTACTCTCGCCTTGAGCCCTTCAAGTTTCAAAAAAGAAAACTGGCATTAAACATACAGAGTACAAAATAAAGAAATAGGATACGTTAAATAAAATACCAAATTCCAGTCCAATAATATTTCAGAAAATATGTGAAGTTTTTTGAAACAAAAAAATATTTTGTCAAATTGGATCCAAATGCCGCCCATAGAATTTGCCGCCCAGGGCAGGAGTCCGGTTTGTCCGGCCCTAGAGCCGCCCCTGATTAGGATTTTAACTTATAACGTTAGTTGAAAATACCAGATCATTTAACAGATTTATTCTATAACTAATTTTCCGAGCAATAAATATGTAGGGTTGGATTTGTGCACTGTAGGACCTCCCTCCCCTTCCCTGTTACATTGAGTGGAGAAATCCACACTGACGTCACACCCCACCAATAGTACCCGACGAGGCATTGCGCGTTAAATTAATCAGACGGACACCTAGAAACGCTGAACACCAGACGTAGAAGAAAGATGTTCTCTTTTGGTGTTTATTGCAGTGCCGATTTAAGCTCATTTCGGGCCCTGGGCGCAAAAATCTACAGGTCCCCTTCGCACTGGTGGATCGGTATTTATAACCAGAAAATCTGGTTAAGTTCAGCTTATCCGGGTCCCTAGGTGCCCACCCCAAACTCTTAATGGATGAATCGGCACTGGTTTATTATATAATAAACTGTAAATAAATTATTTTTTACCATCCTAAAGTAGTCATTTCCCCATAAATGCTATGCATTTAAATATTTTTACTCTCTATTTAAGTAGCAAATTCCCTGTTCCTAAAGATAAAGCTGGTATCTGTCGATGCTTCTTTGCGTCAGGCTACTCGTTTATGTCACAACTTTTCTGGTGTAAAGAGGGAAGAACACTTCTTTCACACAAGCACACAAAGTTGACTTATCCCTTTATTTACCGCATTATGATTTACTGCAGTTTTTTTCGAGCAATATTTTTTTTTGGATCACTACATTGAAAATTAAGGAATATACATAAAAAAATACTGAACTTTGGGTAATTTAATCCGTTAGAGCTAATTAATTAATTAAAGATATTCAACTGTAAAATTAATTATATACATTGTTCACTTAAAATAAATATTCAAATCGTTTTCTAAGGTCTTCATTAACTCACAAAAAAAAAAGACACTTAAATTTTGACATTAACTATTTTTTCGGGACAAAAATGATAATTTTCACAATCCGCTGAAAATGCAATTTCTGCTGTAAAACTATTCGCCTTCCCAGCTAAAATACTCATCATAGAACCCGTGCTGCCATATATCTTGGAAGAGTAAATTTCAAAGAATATTCCTGCTAAGTATCGTCAGAATATTCATAAAAATGATTATTCTACGTATGTAATTTTAAAGTGAGTGGTACTTATAAGTACCGTCGGTAAATAAAGGGTTAAAATGGAATGCAGTACTCATCGGCATAATGATTGAACCTGAAAAAGTAATAAAAAGCTCTCATTTTCATGACAGAAGTATTCATGTGTGAAGACCGTAGCTTCCATAATATCCTTTTAGTTGAGTCATTCAGTAGAGGGGAGAACGTGGTTTTTCGAAAGCTTAAGGGTGTAATATTCAGAAAACAGTAATATTTTTTTCTCTATTTCATTCGCAGATTATCTAAATTATGATATATTTTCAATTTAAACTCATTCAGTCGAAAAATAATTTCATCTTTTTATCGGATTTTTTTAGAGATATGCTTTACAAAAAGAATCAATTGCACACAAGACCTAATTCACTTCATTTCGAAAATTTCTTTTTGCATACATTTCGGGAAGTGAACGCAAGCTCTCTGCAATAAAATGAAAACGACTGAGCAAAGGAAATTTCTAAAATAATAACGAAAATGTAAGAAGGAACCTCAAATATGATTTAACTCTCAAATTTCTATTAAGGGGGAGATATATTTATGGGAAAAAAATTAAGAAAACTCACTTTAAAGTGTCCCCAGTGTTCGTCCAATTCTGAAGTGAAGGGAAGAGAGTAACTCGCAGCTACGGTGAATAGACAGAAACTAAGTATTAACTGCATGGTTCTGGAAGCTGAAAGTTTAAAAAAAGCTTTATCATTATAAGCATAGTAAATGATTTAAATAATTTTCAATATTTTAAACATATCAAGTCATTTAAATAATTTTCGAAAATGTTTTGATGCATAAATGTGTTTATAAATATAATTTTTTTACGCATTTTTGAACTAATGAATTTCTTTTATATGAGCAAAATCGGGTTCCTGTCATTTAATATTTCAATTTATCGTGTATTTAAAATTCTACAATTATACGATGCAAATAAATTGCCCATTTTTTGATGAAAGTTTATAAAACCTTATTTAAAAAAATAAGAAAAGCTTATATTTTCACTATAAAAGTGGCATTGTAATATACAGGGCGTGCCAAAACTCAACGTAAATCGGGCTTGGGGTGAAAGGGAAAAACCATATCATTTCTAGGAGAAAAAAAATCCACACACACAATCAAAGTTTTATTTTCTATCAATATAATTCTATAATAAAAAGATTCAAATAAGCTGCCAAAGTCTCTTTTAATGAAAATAAATAAAGTCTTATTTTTTAAAAAACGGTATATAAATATGTAAACACTATAAAACTGACATGTAACATATATTTATATAAAAAATAATTTTTTATTGCTATTTCTTCGTAAATGCAGCAATTATTTAAGATTAAAAATAAATATGATTTGAATTGTAAGTCATTTCTTTCCGTAATTTGTAAATGTAGGTATGTAAAATAATCCATTTTTTCCTATCATAATATTATGAATATCAAAGAGGTATTTATATTCCATTATCAAAAATTTGCTAAATTTTTTTAATTATCTCCAATGAACAAATAGAAATTAAATCTCAAGTCATGTTCATTGTGTTAATTCATATTGTGTAACAAAAGATTTGTTTCAAAGTTTGAAAATTTTAAATATGTACGACATTATTAATTTACTACAGAATTCAAATATTGATTTTCTCTGATAAATTGATGTATCTTTTTTTTATTCAAAATTTTTGAAAAATTTGTTTATGTTCGTCTAGACATGGATATTTCTAGTTTAAATATATGAAATTATAAATTTTTAAGCATAAATTTGCATTAAAGCTACGATATTTTATCTCATAAAAGTAAAAAAAGGGGTTTTTTTTTCTTAATAAAATTAATTTTATCACAATACGTTTTTACAAAATATTTTTTAAAAACATTCTTGCCGTTATTATTAAATTAATAACAGCCTGTGAAATAAGACCTGATAAAGTAATTTAATTGAAAGCAAATTTTAAGGAATAAAATTCTAATAATTTTCTTTAGTCACATTTTATTATTGAAAGCGTGCTGAATAGGAAAGAAAAAATATACATAGCCAGTAGCGCACAAAGGAATTTTTCAAGGGAGGGGGTCCGGGGTCAAAGTTCACCATTCTTGTATCATGCTCCTTTTGATTTTGTCTATTTTCGGGAACAAAACACAGTAAAAAACTAATTTTTGAATAAATAATTAGCATTAATTAATAAAATTAATCATTAATAACGAATACTTAATTAAATTTTACGTACTATATACTTAGAATTATAATCAATCGGAAGAAAAATCAAGGGCTTTGTGGACACTTAGGACCTCCCCTTTTGTGCACCACTGTACATGAACATTGGCACAAAATATAAATTAATAAGAATAAAAACATTAAAAAAGTAATTTTAAAGGACAAAGTATGAAGTAGAAAGTGTTTCTCAGCAATGCTTATTTAATCACTGAAATATATAAAAATATAATGCATAAAATAAAATAAACGATGACATACTAAAAAAATGAACTTACAAATACTTTCAAGTAATTGAAATCACAGATGAGTACAAATTGGAGATCCAAGCCGTTGAACACCTGAATACTTAAGAGGTACCTTAATGGAAGATGATGGGCTTTTTATAATAAAGGAGAAATTCACGAGACTTCCAAATTTGAATGACTCGGTCACACATTCGAAAGATAATTCGGTAATACATCAGGTGGGAATTTCAATCTTGATAACAACACGCGAGTACATTTTATCAATTATAAAGCAGAAGTACCTTGATGACGATGAGTGTGAAAGTGTTAAAAACAGATAATATTCATTTTGAATGGGAATCTTCTATTTACTTTCTTTATCAATGGGCATTTACAGATGATGTATCATATTGAAAATTTGAGTATCAATTCGATGTAGTATGATTTTAGGATTCGATGTGATATTCTATTAATTTTCATAATACAGTAATCTTATCTTTTTTTAAGCAAAAGGGCAACTAAATATAGACCTTGAAAATTTTTTTATACTTTTCCATTAAATTTTAAAATCAATTTCTTCAATTTAATAAAACAAATAAAAAAAGCTCTTCGCTTCAAAAGAAATATATTTATTAATAAAATTGTTTTTTCAAAGAAGAAAATTCGAATTTTATCATTAAGACAAACACGCTTAGTTTTCTTTGATGACAACAAATTAACTTATAATAAAAAAGCTTTTTAAGTAAAAAATTTCTTAGAATTTAATAAATTTTTTTTTTACTTTAATGAAGTTTTTGTGTGTACTTTTAAACACATTTTTTAAACTGTTTTTATTCATTTTTATAATGTTTTCCAATATATTAGTATTAAGTAAGAAAGCATCTCTTAACTCACAGAAAAAAAAATCATAAATTAAATATTTCTTTTCTCTTCAATAATATCAGAATTGATCCTGGACAACCTTTAAGTTTATTTCTGCATTAAATACTTCTTTACCTTTAGAAATTTCCTCAAATCTGCTTATTTATTTTTTACTGAATCATTTCTTTTGCCTCCAATGTATATTTTAAAGAAAACAAAAGAATACGATGTCTCTATTACATTTTAGCTCAGTATTAGGAAAATGGTTTAGATGTGAAGCATGCCTGAATATTTCAAAACTCCTCAAGGTATTATTCTCCCTTAAGCAATACTATTAGTAATTTTTTCATCAATATATAAATTACAAAACTTTTTTTAATTATAGTGCATATTAAATTACAGAGTAATACATATTTTTCTTCTTTTAATTACATACCCAATAAATATTTGTGCAGAAAAATATTTATTAAACATTGATTTTAAAGTGGTAAAAAAGCGTGCGAAAAAATATATTGATATCTCATTTTTATTCAGAGTCCTAGCTTCAGGTTAATAAATTGTAACTCTCATTAACTTAATAGATAAATTAAGCAAACTAAAATACGAAATTTTTAATACTTTCTGATTGCAAATAATAAAAGACAAAAGAATTTCAAAACTATGGCGGCCACGATTCTATTCCTGCACATAAAACAAGCAAACTTTTTTTACTACTCCCTGAAGACGCATACGAATGGTTTAATGTCTCTTTGAAATATTTATTTTACTTTTGTGTTTTTATCCTAAATCTTTTATCTAAATAATTCATTTTACCGTTCTAAGCTCCAAAGAGCCGTTAATTTTAATTTTCCTTCATTATTTGCTGAAATTATGTTGCTATGTTTATATTCATGTTTTCCCTAAATCGTAATTTATTAAATTGATCTTTATTTTCTTTCAAATTATCACACATGTTTAAAAACATTCTCCAGAATCGTGGTCGGGAGTACAAATTCTTTTAGTGAAAGTGATTAAATTAAAATAATTTATATTTGTTTTGTAAATTGCAGTATGGTTATAAATAGTACGAAAAACATGCTTAAAAAAGTCATCTAAACTATTATGTTTGTCCACAAGGAGCAATAAAAGAAAGTATGATATTAAATGTACTTTCAAAATCTTAGTAATTATATTTATTTAACGGAAAAAAAATTGCAGATTTGGATTGGGAAACTTTTATCTTCAGATTTCTCCAATTTCTTGAGTGAACTGCTCGGTTTCGAACACTTTTGATGGAAATAATATACTAATTATTAGTGTCCAAATGGGCAGTGAGAGAATACTTTACCTCCAAAACAGAGGACCTCTTTTACAGGGATTAGATAAGTGTGCCAGAACGCTGGCAGACAATTTTGTAACTAAGAACATTATAGTTTAGTTTAAATTTTAAATAAAAAGTGAAATGATGTATATAGTATAAAAATGTGTGTCGTTTTTTCTTGGAAAAAAAAGGACAGAACTTTCCCTTACACCCCATAACTAGAGATTTGTATTTGAATTCATATGGAACTTCAATCACAACAATATATATATATATATATATATATATATATATTTATATATTATATACATATATTTGAATATATTTTATACATATTTATATATTTTTTCCTTTTCTAGATTTTTTTTTTTAAATTTCCGTATTTATAATTCAATGGAAGATATTCAGTTATTTTACATATTTATTAAAAGGTATCCGACTACGTTCGGAACCGTGATTTTGCAAAAGCATATAAATGGATAATATTTATGATATTTAGTGTCACTTAGAATTAGAAAATGTATATAAAACTGTTTTAAGAATAGTATTGCAATAAAAAATGATTTAAGTACAATATTTTGACAAAAAATGAACATAGAATGACAAAATTTCAAAATATTCTCATTTTGTGAAAAATGCTTCTATTATAATAATATTTTGACTGTATATAGCTCAGATCTCTTTACAGAGGCTCAACTAGAATTTTTGAAATATATAACTTAGAAGTGGATTCATCCATGTTTTACAACAACAGCGGGGAGAAATTTTAGGATAAAAACGCCAATAATTATTTCAATTCGTTGTAACTCTGAAAATAATGTGAATTTTTCAAAAATCATAGTTGAGCCTCTGTATTGAGGTCTGAGCTATATACAGGCAAAATATTATTATAATAGAAGCATTTTTCACGAAAGGAGAACATTTTGAAGAAAGGTTATTTTAATTTAATTTTTTGCCGAAATATTGTATTTAAATAATGTTTTTTGTCAAAATGTCTTTAAAACAATTCTATACAGGTATTCTAATCTGAGTGACACTAAATATCATGAAAATTATCCATTTATGCGCTTTCTTAAAATCACGGTTCCGAACGTATTCGAATATACCTTAACTTATTAATTTATAGTCTTATAAAAATAGTATAAATATTTCAAAATGAATGTGTGTGTTGTAGTGATTGTTTTGAAAAAAATATACACATGTTACTAAGAATTAAAACATTTTCAAGCATAATTTTTACGGATTTTTGTATCTCTGACTGCTGTTACGTACTATGTATTATACCATAATTTTTATTGGTGTCTGAATTTGTCTAAGTGGGGGTGAATAAACTTTTCGGAGATACGCTTTTAGAAGACCGATATATATATTTTTTCAAATAATTGGAGCTGTAAGAAATTTAATGCTACAAAATACGTTTAATAACAATATTCAATTTAGAATCCAAAGGTAAAATTAAGGAGAATGCACATTTTAAAGCAATATGATTTTTACAGAATATATTCTAAATTTTCCCTCTTAAGTCTGTATTTATAATACATTTTTAGTCAAATTATTTTTGAATATCCGTTTGTATTGAATGACTATATGAATAAATTGTTTAAAGAGAAATTTCTCTTAAGTTATCTTATATAATTTAAGAGTAAAATTCAATTGTTTTTTAGTACTTGCTCGGCTAAAACACATTCTATAGAATTTGATGAAATATTCTGAATTGATTATTTTTTGTTTTTTAACTATGTTATTATCAAGGCTTCTCAAAGTTAGTTCCCGTGAATTCTTCCTTTAATTGCATAAATTAATTTTAATTAATGGTCCCAAATTATTTTTACATACAAAAGGCTCTTTAGTAAAACAACATAGTAAAAAAATTTAACCACATAAAAATGAAGAATAGAATTTGGACGTAAAGGACAAATAAGATTGGTATTTGATGAATCTCCCTCTCGTCAAAGATTTGTTGTTGTTGTCTGGATAATTAAGATTCAGAAATTACACTAAAGAAAAATTAATTCTGTTCTTATGAGAAATTAAAACATTTTTTTTTTGTATTTGCAAATAATTATTCCACACCATTACTTAGGCTGTCTAATGTAGTTTTAAGTAATTTATTTTTTTCAAAACTCCCTTTAATAGGATTTAAGTTTAGGAATACTTTTATTTAATAAAGAAAGCAATGCAAAAAGTACCATACTCTTTTAAAAGAATGTTTTCATAATAAATTGCAATAGACAAACGTTTACTCTATATCCTAAGTAAAATAAAAGTTTAAGAAAGTGATTTTTTTTCTTTCATCAATAATTAATGCTGCTTTTAAGCAGGTGTTCATTATGAATTTTACAGTGTACTGACATTTTCCAACTATCATGGTAGGCTGAAAACTCTTTTCTAATCCTCATAATGAAATGAAAACATTAATATGCTTTAATAAAAAAAACTTTTATTAAAATATCTAATAAATATTCTCTTGATATGTAAATAACAAATATATATATGTAACAGAATAAGTGAACATAATATACTAGACTAGAGTGTATTTATGTTCTTGTGAACCATGCATAAATAAATGTCCTGGAAAATTTCTTGAATGATATAGGTATTTAACTAAAAGGTACGCATGCTATAATGAAAACATAATTTAATAATAATTTAATAGACAATTATAGCATTAAGTTAAGATAATAATATTTAAAAAGATAGCAATTTTATTCATTTTCCAAAATGGAATGTTTTAAGAGACTTCTTCCTTTGTGTAGATTCCTTCCTTCCTTCTTCTGAAACTTTTTGACCATTTCCCATTTGGAATGTTTTCATGTCTAATACAGCTGCCAATATAGTGAGCCAAAATTGAAATACAATAATAATGCAATGTATACAAAAACGTACTCTAAAGAGTCTGTACAAAAAATTATTTGAAAAAGTAAAAGAAAAAGGATAAGATATAAAAAATTAAAATAATATGTACAAAAAACTAACACAAAATCAAGTTTGTAATATTTTTACCTCTCTAGCTTTCCAGTATCTTGTTGTTCTAAGTTAACTCTGAGCAGCAGCTCTGAGAGAGCCCAGCGTTCATCACCGCACCATTGCAAAAAAAGGAGAAGACAGGACTATCCTATCAGATATTTGGAAACTGTGAAGGTGTGCATTTTGAAAGTCATGCATCGTAGCTAGGCGAAAGGCAGCTACGGTACTACTCCTGGAGGTAGTATAGGGCAGTGGCGTAACGGTGAAGATTAGGGACCCTCTGGAAAACCAGATTGTGGGCCCCAAGTCGGATCCTACAAAAGATAGCATACCGTACATACTTGGCGTCAGTCTGGCTTTGGGTCCTTTAGGATCCTGCATCCCCCCTGCGATGCCAGGGTGTACGCTACGCCACTGGTCTGGTACGTTATCCATGTCAATCTTTCAGAGTTTATCTTTTACTTTTTCAGTCGGGACAGTTGCTTGGGCTTGAAGGTCCTACAGATTTGCAACCTCCATCCGAATGTATAACGATGTATTTAGAGATAATCTAACAAAGGACAAAGAAATCGATTCGATCAGTTTTTACACTTTTCAGTTTTTGATGATAGCAGTAGAATATTCAATAATTCAATTGACGATTCAGAGAAATAATGCCAACTCAACTTTGTATGAAAAATCATGTACCGTAGAATCTCCATATTACGAACCTCTTTATTGCGAATTTTTCTACACAGCGAACTTTTTCCTGGAACCAAGAACATTTCACGATTTTCGTTGTAAAATAATCTCCCAATAGCGAAGCAAAATTTCTATATAACGAACTTTTTATCTTGTGAGTCAATTTTTTTCCTCCCTATTTTTAAAGTATTTCTGGACATTTCAAGTTATTCTGTCTTTTAACACTTTTTATGATAGTCATAAATCTTGAACTGGTAGTCTAATCATCCACGAAGTATAATCTAGTCTAATCTAGTCTAATCATCCACGAAGTGGAACTTTTAACCTCCATTGCCCACTTCACTGAAAACATCTTCGATATCCCTCTTCACCCACAGTGGAGTTGTCTCGTGTCCCCGTGTCTTTGAAATAGTCTCCGTTAATTCTTCAGGAAGTTGATAAGAACGTCAAGTAACTTTCCTTACAGTTTTTCTTTCGTTCTTTTGTTTTTTCAAAAGGTAAGAAATACAAAAAATAAATAATTATATATTAATTTTCAAATGAAGTATGAATAATTACATTTTTAAATAACATATAATGTTTATGAATTTAAAATCTGTGTCATGTGGTTTATAAAGAAAATTCAAAGATGAACCTCTATATAACGAATTTTTTCCATATAACGAACTGTTTTCGGAATTTATCGACTTCGTTATATAGAGGTCTGATTGCAATGAAAAATATTCAAATAAGAATACAGAGAGAACGTAAAAGAGGAGGAATATTTCTAGAAGGGTTTTCTTTCTATTGAGAGATATGAAACTCTTTCGTGGTATATTATTTTCAATTTCGTATGACTGAGAAACACTTTTTTTTTACAATTTTTTCTCGTAAACGCTCTCCTTTTCCAAACTTAACTTCAAAAAGGAATAATTTCTATTGAAAAGAATCCAAAGCACAGTATAAATATACTTTATTATAACCTTAGAGTAAATGATTTTTGAGAGAAAGATTTGCTTTTTGAATTGACTTAATAAATCTTTAAATCCATAAATAACCAAATGGTAAATTGATTCAAGGATACAGTGAAATGAACTCACGAGACTTCCAAAGGTAATGTGTCATTTGTCATGTAACGGGATTATCTAAATGTGATTATTTGAATCAGATATGTTCGCCAAAACACGTGACAAATTTATCATTACTTTAAGAGTTAAAATAGGGTAATGGGTGAAACTATTTAAGAGAAGATAATAATTGATCGTCTTTGATTGATATCCTGTGAATCGATATGAATATCGATAACGTTTATCCAATATTCAACTGAAACCAGTTATTTTCTTTTAAACATTTTAGTTATTGTTCTAAGAAATATGAGTAATAAAGTAATAAGGCGTACTGCTTAATTTGTGTGATAAGATATAAAACCATGCGAATTCATAGAGGAAATAAGATGTGTAATGTTTTAACAACGCTGTGGTCAAAGTATTAAAAAACTGCCCTATCCCTTTCATATTTGTCTAAAAATAATCTATAAAAACGTGCAACGTTATTTATACTCGACAAAAGTTATCTTGTTAATAAAATGAAGAAATGCGCGTAGCTAAATGCAAATTTATGGAATGGGCAGAGAAGTGCATTATGAAAAATCATAAGATCATATTTAAAAAAGAAATAATTTAAGGTATCCGACTACGTTTGGAACCGTGAATTTGCAAAAGCGTATAAATGAATAATGTTTATGATATTTAGTGTCACTTAGATTAGAAAATGTTTATAAAATTGTTTTAAGAACATTATTACAAAAAAAAAATTATTTATAATATTTTACAAAAATGAAATAGAATGACCCTTTTTAAAATATTCCCCTTTTTTGGAAAAAAATGTTTCTATTGTATAATTTTTTTTGCCTGTATATAGCTCGCCCCTTGTAAGAGGTCAATAAATTTTGAAAAATAACTTGAAGTTTTTTCAATATTTTAAGACAACAGAGGGGAGCAATTTTAAGAAAAAAAAAAGCCGTTAATTATTTCAATGGGTGGTAACTCTGAAAATAATGTGAATTTTCCAAAAGAAATAGTTCAGACTCTTTGGAAAAGACTTTACTTTATATAAGCAAAATATTATTATTTTAGAAGCAATTGTTACAAAAGGAGAACTTTTTTTAAAAAGATTATTCTTTTAATTTTTTTTGCCGAAATATTGTTTTTAAACAATTTTTTAGTCAAAATGTCTTTAAAAACAATTTTATACATGTATTCTAATCTAAGTAAACTAAATACTGAAAATTATAGATTTATGCGTTTTTAAAAATCCGGTTCCAAAGTAGTCGGATAAAAATCAAATATTTATCCTTTATCTCAGTATCTGACCCCGGGAGATTAGTGATCATAGTTTCGGACTCAAAACTGGCCGGTCATGATTTCGAGCCTTAGTGGCATTGAATACCTGCTATGTAGAAGGAGAAATACACATTAAAACTTTCGAGGCACAATGTGGTAGTTTGGAGAGATGCCGCAGCTTAGATGTCATCTTCGTCACTTGACTGTGGTTTAAAATTCCGAGGTTCTTCGCCAAGTCCTTGTGTTGCCTTATAGCGAGCCGTTAATGAAGACTCCCTCATATATATATAGTAGTATATATATAACAAAAGTATTGTATTTATCAACAATATGTGTTGTATATGTGTTCACTAATATATAGTACATATATATATATATATATTACAAAAGTATTTATTTATCAATAATATGTGTTGTGTTAAAACTAATTATAAATAAATTCCCTAAAATAACAGCAGATAATGAATTATTTTGAAATGGTTTATAACGCTTACAATATAAATAAAATTGTTCATTTTTAAAACAATTAATTTTTAAAAAAAAACTAGAGAACATTTTTTAAAAAAACTATTTTTCACGTTTTTTTTGGTTTTTTTTTTTTCGAAGTTTAGACTTTTATTATTTATGTGGTTTCTACGTAATCCTTTCTGTTTAGTGGAAAAGATATATATAGTGCAATCTATATAATAATTATAATAATCTATACAAATAGTTATAATGCTAAGTATAACTAGAACAATATATAGAAAGAAATATTAGCCACCGTTCTATATTCTGAGAATGCAGGTTTAAACAATGTTTGGATGCAAGTCAAACTTCACCTGTAATTTGCTTACATATACATATATACACGTATATATATTTATATGCATCCATTAATTTTTTTCAGAATTTCGATCAGTATTGTAAATAGAAAGGGGGAGAGTTAGTTCGCCTCAAAACTTGTTAAACCAGACTTTTATATAAATTATGTTATACATATGAGCTGTCCAAAGTCGAAAATGTTTATAAAATTGCAGCATCCATAATTTAAAAACTCCAATCTATGTTTGTAAAAGCTTCACATTTATCTTTAGTATTCTATATATTAATTTCTGTCTCTATAATAAAGAACAATTAACTATATATATCTGCATGTATGTGTGTTTGTATATACGTTTTTTCACATTACGGAGGAAATAATAAGAAAGAGAATATTTTAAAACTACCAAGAAGTTAAATATTAGAAAAATGGGAGAAAAAGTGTTTTAATAAATAAATGAAATCTAAATAATATAATAGATGTACGAAATTAATAACTTTTCACTTTTATATTTAAGTTACATAAAATGTAAATAAGCATGGGCCGAAACGCATACAACCGTTAAAGTTGCGAATTAAAGGAAATACACTATAGTGACACCAAGTAAAAGAACGTATGAGTAATCTTTGACCAAATGAGCTCCAATGCTCCTGGAACATTCTTAGACAGAAATTAGTAGTCTAGAAATAACTTTTTTTATGTCTCATATTAGCTTTGTTATTTCCTAATGTTACGAGCTAGAACCCATCATGTTATGTTTTTTTTCTTCGAAAATAAATAACGCCTTTTTTTTGCCAGAATCACTAAGAAATCAAGATGTTTTGATGTAACAATCACTTTTCTTGAATCAAAGAAATATTTTTTGTACATAAATACTCCATGGTGTGTCTTGTATACTTTTATCTAAATTGATTTAATTTTACGAAATACAAAGAAAAATTAAGTATCCATGAAATGTTTCGATATTTTAAGCATACAGTATATAGTTTAATATCTAAGATTACACAGTTTATAATCCCAAACTTGAATCAAACTGAAACACTTATCTTTAAGAAAAGAATTTTCTCACTTATAAAAAAAACGAAATATATAAGCCAACGAAAATAAATTGCATGTATTTATACCTAATATTATTTTTTGTTAAAAAAGATAAGACATTACGAGAGGAAAACAATTAATGTTCTATTTAAAAACGAATTAAAAACTTAGTTTTATGTTATAATTAAAGCAGATTTTTAGTATATATTAAGTGAAATTCTTTTTTAAATATTAAAGAACTAGAGCGAAATTCTTTCTTAGTTCATTCTAGAATAGAAATCAAATTATCAATTGAAGTTCTATGTACTAAAATGTATTTTTAACTGAAAATGAACAGAGTCGAAGAAAAGGTTTTCCATAGTAATGTAATGTTTAAATGTGTTAAAGTAATAAAATGTTTCAGCTAGTCGATATTCAAGAAGATGAGGGAATCCTTGTAAAAAAAATTCTTAAACTAAAGGTAGTGAAAATTAAAAAATATATTTTACGATGATTTTGATAATAAGTGAAACGAAATTTTTAAGGTGTTTTAAGTGAGTTAAAGAAAGTTATGATTCTCTCTCTCTTTCTCTCTCTTTTCATTAATCCCTTAAGCATTCAGTTTTTATTTTTTTTTTTGCCCAAAACGTTCCAAAAGAGAGCACGTTATTTTTATTGCATGTAACTAAGCAAAATACTTAACAGAATGCGCAAATGGAAGAATTTTATATTTTAATTTTCAATTTTAACGTAATTTCACACTATTTTTCAATTTCAACTATTAGTTCGCTCTCTCCTTATATATATATGGCATTGTAGGTTTTAGAGCTTTTTCACTTTTATTTTATTATACTATATATATATATAGTTTAAATTTTCAATCGCTGATAAAATACTTTCTATTCATCCATTCAAGTTTAAATACATTTTTTTAAAAAATTTTAGTGAATGACACTTGATGTTAATACAGTTTTTTCAAATATTAATTCATTAATTCAATTAAAAAATGAATAAATAGTAACAAACACAAATATAGTCTAACACAGTGTTTTTCAACTTAGTGACTCTGGGCGCGAACATATCGAAAAAATAAAAGTTAAAAATTAATTTACTGGAATGAAAGAAGACAAAATACTTTCTGATATAATAAAAAAAATACAGATTTACATTGATATGATTTATATATATATCATCTGGTGAAAAAGGTCATCAAAAATAAAAGATTCTACTTTGAACGCTCATTAGCTATCTTTGATCCTATAACTAAATAAAAAAAAATATTTTGTTTGCTTTGCTGTAATCCTACGATGAAAATTTTTTTTATTTCTTTTAAACCCTAAAAAAAATTTACTTTTCCTGGTTTTTAAACTTATTTGAAGGGTTATTGATCCCTTTTTTAGGAATTTTAAAATTATATAATTTTTGTTGCGTTTTTTTCACAGTGTGAAAGAGTTTTTTTTGTACAGGGTAAGCATATTGGAATTTTTGAAGGATTAATTGGCCAAGATTTATTTTATGAGTATATTGGGCATATAATACAAAAATCGTTAATTTTTGGGAAAACTGCTTATTTGTTACCAATGACCTTAAACAGAGAACCTTTTAATTGACAGTTTTAAAGGGGAGAAAAAAATGAATTGATAACATATCTCCTTTTTGGGAGGGGGAAACGTTTTTTAGAATTTTAAAAATTTTTTTTGCCCGATTTCCCGGCAAAAACCAATTATTTTTAAAAAAATATTTTTTTTGAACATGCTGCATTTTCCTCTATGAATAACTTAGGGGTTTTTAATTGGGGGGTTGTCGACTGATTATGGTTTAAAAAATGTAAATGAGCAGAATAAAAAAAAGAATTGGTCATCTGTAATCTTTTAAAAAAAATTGAAGTTGATCAAAAAAGGGGAAATAATGCTGAAATAATGCATATTAACGGGTTGGGTAAAAAGAAAATTTTTGGAAAAGAAAAGCATGAAACAAAAGGGAAAAAATTTTCAATAGCTACATTTAAGAATTTTATCGAAAATATAATTTTTTTAAGTGTCCCGAAAATGACTTTCCCCCCTGTAAAAAAGACACATGCAAAAAAAAGTTCAACAGGGTTTTTTTGTCGATCATAAAATTTTAAAAATTACAATAACGTGAAAAAAATGTGACAGTTTTGTTTTGCAAAAACTTTCCTGTAATGTTAGCAAAAGTGTCTGTGATTTGTGTCCTTTATTAAGGTCACGCACTTTTGGGAGCAATTTAGTTCAGTTTTAGGGGATTTTTTCCCAAATTATGAAAGACAAGAAAAAAAATCCAGAAAAGGAAATTTATATTTTCTTAGTTAAATAATTCAACTAAAATTTGTGATTTTTATTTTTGTATATTGAAAATAATTAAAAAAAAAAGAATTGGGGTGCATCACCCCCGCGACCATTAACCTTAGTATCGAGGCAAACCCGACCCCGGCCAAAACTTTTTGAAGTTTTCTCCCCAAATATTAAAAAAGTAACAAAAAGTTTTTATTCTTTAGAATTTTATTTTTTTTTAAAATTAACTTTTTTATTCTAAAGCTTAATTTTCGGAGGTTTAAAATTACAGTTCATTAAAAACCGTTTATAATATGAGTATTCATTTCCAAAAATCTTTTTTACTTTTTTTGTATACATTGTCATGCATTTGGTTTTACTCTCCTTACAATTGTTTATTATATCAAGAATAATGTATTATCTTTTTTTAAAAAAAAAAACCCTCGTTTAAGAGGGGGTTACCAGCCAGTATAAAACAAGTTTAATAATTTATCAGTGACTTCCATGGGCTTGTTTTTAAGAGCAAATTTTTTTCAAAGGAAAGCTAAAATTAGAAATTGACACTAGAGTTTTTTTTGATATTTAGCTCAGATTTATATTTTGTCTTCAAAAAAAGCCTTTCCAAAGAAAACCCGATTAAAAGGGGTATGAGGGTTTAAAATTGGAAATGGGTATAAAAATTGTTTTTGTTTTAGGGGGAGAAAATTAAAAGGTTTCCCTTTTTACCCAAAAAATTCAAAGAGTGATTTATTCAAAATTGTTTTTTAAACTCATCATTTATGTGAAATCTATGAAGATTTCCTTTTTTCGGCAGTTGAGAGCCCCTTTTGAAGTATTTTTGAAATGGATTCCAACCGATTATAACTTCATCAATTTCCCCCTCGCCCCTGTGTACCCGGTTGATGTTTTATTATCGTCGAATGCTCCCCGCGATTTAAAAATATATCTAGATTTTTTAAACCACTGCCGTAAAAAACTTTTTAAACCCTGAATTACAGTTAACCCCGGAAATTTGGAAAAAAGTAAACCGGGGGGAGGATTCAGTAGCCAAAACGATTTTCCCGGGCCCAAAACGACTAGGAATTGGAGAGGGGACAGATTTTTCCAAGGTTTTTGTGGGGACGTCCGGGGTTTGTTTCCTCCCACGGGAAAGTTCGGGGAGAATGCCAAATGTAATGGGTGGATAAAGAGCAAAAATAGATTGGGGTATTTTTAATACATTTGTACTTTTAGAAATGGATCTTGAAGGAAAAAAATCTTTTAAATTTAAAAATTATTTCTCAATCTGTTTCAATTTTAAAAAAATTTGAGAAAGAAAAAAATAATTAACCTATTACTTAAAAAAGTATAAATTTTTTTAAAATATATATTTTTAAATAACATATATAAAAAATTTTAAAACTTTATCTTATTAATACTGAATTAAGAACAAGTTTAATTTAAAAATTAGCGACTTCCATGGGCTTTGTCTTGCAGAGCAAAATTTTTTAAAAGTTTTTTTGAAAAATTTACCCTCTGAGTTCTTTTTTTTATATTTAGTTTATAAATTTAAAATTTTTTTTTCTTTTTAAGCAGTCACCGCATTTTTGAATATGTTCCAATTTAAAATTATAGAGAAAGGAAAAAAAAAAATAATAATTATCCTATTACTTAATTTTTTTTTTGCTTAAAAGTAACTTATACAAAAAAATTTTAAAACTTATGTTATTAATTTGTACGGTTTATAATTTAAAATCGTGTATTGAAGCTTTAGCGTCAAAAAATTTTCTTTTTATTGATTTTGAATTTATTAATATATAGGGGGGGCGAAAAAATTGGGATTGAAAAGGGGGGAAAATGGAAAGGGGTTTTTTTTAAACACTATTCAAAAAAGATATATAGAAAGGGAAACCCTTTTGTTGTATCCCAAAATAGGGGATGGATAGCGCGTTGGATTCTAACCGAAGGTCAAATCCAACCTGGGGGACCCTATTTTCTGGGGAATTTCTTTTGAACCAATGGGGAAATTTACTTAACTTTTTTTTTTTTTTTTATGTTACTTGTTTATGTTTCTTTTCAAATTTTGTTCATAATTGTGGAAAAACAAAAAAAAAGCAACCATTGCTTTTTTGGGGCCGGGAGATTTGTGATATTATTTTTCCTCCTTTCCATTGTTTTTTTTTTGTTCCGGTTTTTTTCCCCACCTTTCTAAGGCAAAAACATCAAACCCCATTTTCCAAAAATTTTGATTTTTCCGCATTTACGTCCTATGGAGCCACACGAGGAATATTTGCAGCAGAACCTAAAATTTGTGCTATGGTCAACTAACAGGGACGACAGTCGATCTACCACCTTACTCTCCAAACTTTCCCCATCTCGGCAGGGCAGATTTTGGGCCTTTGGGGGGTTCGGTCACGAACACATGGGATTTTCGTGTTTAAAATTGAGTTCTAAAGCCGCTGGGAAAACTCGTCGTAAAATAGGGGGAAAAAAAAATCTGACGGGCATCAAAGTACTGACTTTGGTGTGGTTTGGAAGTTAAGGTGGCTGCCTACCTTGAAAATGTCGTTTTTTGTTTACATATAAGGCGGTTTTTTTTTTTCAAAAAACTTATAGTTTGAAAATTTCTTTTCAAAAGAGTTTTTCTTTTCCTTTATGGGAAAAAGAAATAAAAATTATAGTGATTTTAAAAAAAATCACCCATGCAAAAAAAGGGGGGTAAGATAAAATTTTAAATGCGTTTTTCTCAAAATTATGTTTTCGAGTAAAAGCTTTTTTTAGAACATGAAATTTTAAAAACCAAAAAAAGATAACGTTTTTTAAATTTTGTGGGGAAAGTTTATTTATACTATTTTTTATAAAAATGGATTATGTTTTTTTGAAAGGGTTTTTTTTTTCATTTAGGGGAGGGTTTTTTAAAGAAAAAAAAAATCAAATTTTAAACCATTTTCATAATTTCTGTAATTTTTTTTATTTTTTTAAAATTTCTTTTTAGATTTTTGCCAATTTTTTGAAGAGCACCATAAATGTATGTTGTGTTTTAAAAAATAATTATGATAACTGTATTAGAAATTTTTTTACAGAGTTACGCGTTTTAGTGAAAAAATTTGGAAAATTTCCCCTTTAAAAAAAACCAATCTTTTTTAAAAAATACAATATTTATTTAAAAATTTTTTATGTATTTACATATTTTTTTAAAAATTTTTTTTTCCTAAAAAAACTTTTTTTTGTTTCCAAAAAAATTTTTTTTAATTTAAAAAAAAAGGGTCCGGGGAAAGGTAGGCATTAAGAGTGAAGTGCAGCTCAAGTGCCATACTCGTCACGTGACTATGGATCAAAATTGGGATAATTTTTCAATTTTTCTTTTCTAGTGTCACGTTAAAAAACAACCCCTTAACCCCGAGCAAACCCAAAATGAGAACTTTGAGCCTTAAGAGATTTAATATGTATTAGTTTCTCTACATGACATTATTTTAAGCTGGAAGAAATTAAGGTATCCGACTACGTTCGGAACCATGATTTTGCAAAAGCGTATAAATGGATAATATTTATGGTATTTAGTCTCATTTAGTTTAGAAAATGTATATAAAATTGTTTTAAGAATAGTATTACAATAAACAATTATTTAAGTATAATATTTAAACAAAAATGAACATAGAATGACCCCTTTTTTAAATATTTTCTTTTGAAAATGTTTATTATTATAATATTTTGCCTGTATATAGCTCAGACCTCTGCACAGAAGTTCAACTAGAATTTTGAAATATATAACTTAGAAGTGGTTTTATCCATGTTTTACAAAAACAGAGGGGAGAAATTTTAAGAAAAAAACGCTGATAATTATTTCAATTGGTGGTAACTCTGAAAATATTGTGAATTTTTCAAAACTCATAGTTGAGCCTCTGTAAAGAAATCTGAGCTATAAACAGGCAAAATATTATTATAATAGAAGCTTTTTTCTTGGAGAACATTTTAAAAAAACCATTCTAATTTAAATTTTTTTTTGGAAATATTGTATTTAAATAATTTTTTTGTCAAATGCCCTTTAAAAAAAATTTTTTATACATGTATTCTAATCTAAGTGACACTCAATATCATGAAAATTATCCATTCATGCGCTTTTGCAAAATCACGGTTCCGAACGTAGTCGGATAACTTAAAGCGCAAATTGGGAAAAATATTATATTCAACCCAATGTAAGACCTTCAATTTTCCCCAAAAAACATTTTCTATTTTGAAATATTTTTTTGTGTAAAACTAAGATAGAAATACACAAAAATCTATCGAAATTGAACAAATCAGTTTTTTAAGCATTGCTTAAACTTATCTTTTTTGGCTTTGAATAAAATGATTGTTTTTGTCTCCTTTTAAATTAAAAAAAAATTGAAATATTCTTTCTGTTTATCCAAAGTAATTGAAGTAACCGTATTATAAGAATTTTCAATTTTGCAAAAAATTACACTGTTCTCTTTATGAATTTTACAAATTATATTGAATCTCAAGAATTTAAAGTAATAGAGTATAACGACATTATAAATTTAGATAGGATTGTTTCAGTTATTTCTCAATAAAGTCAATTTGATTTCGTCACTGGAAATCAGATCATTCAGCCATTTTGCCTAAATCATATATATAGTTTTAATTAAAAAACACTCTAAATAATTAGGAAAAAAGTTTATTAAAAACATAATAAATATTTATACATAAAAAATTAAGAAGAAAATTCCAAATAAATAGAGAGTGACTAGAAGGTTTTTCCCTTTTAAACCACTTTAAAAATGGTTTTGCAAGTCCTCAAATGTCTTTTTGTCCTCACACCAGAGGATAGGAGGCCATTGTGGCGATTCCGCATTGGTTATTCTTATTCCTCGACATCTTGATGTAACCATTCACTCCGAACGACTCACCCCAACTGGAAAAAAAGGCACAGTTAAAAATCTAATTCTTTAAAGAAACAGATTTAAGAATGTAATTTTTCATGAGTAAGTATTTTCAAAACATTTTTGAGATTTTTAAATCCAGAGAAAAAAAATAAAGGAACTGTTTAATAATCGAGGTAATAATTATGTGACATTAAAGTATATTAATTACTCTTAAAGGTTTCTTTACCTGTTCTTGACGAGCCAGTAGTCTTTGCCTTCTTCAGTTCCATATCCCACGACAAGAACAGCGTGAGTAAGATCAGAGATTCCGTTACCGCATTCCGGCTCATCATATACTCCCACCCTGTAAGAAAACAATCCTTTAAGTTCTGAAATTTTAACCGTTCTATTGATATTATTCCTTGCGGCATTTAATTAACTAACTTTTATGCATGATTTTTAAAATCAAAACTAGAGTTGCAGAATACACCTGGACGCCAAATTCTTTCTTTTGTTTTGGTTTTAGACACAATTGGGTAGGAAGAACATATAAAAAAATTAACCAAACTTGGTGTCTGAGAGTATATTGCATCTTAGCCCTAAATCCGTTTTATATCCATAAATACTCAGTTATTAAAATTATTGCATTTGATTTAAATGAACGTAACTCACTTGTAATCGTGAAAGGATTCATGATGTGCATCTATGGCGATGGATAGGGGCCCTTTACACTGGCCACGCCCTGTTTCGGGGCCTTTCATCTCCGGGGGGGGAGGGTCCACGCCCCGCACGGGCCCCTACACCCCCAGGACCTTTTTAAGGTGCAAAAAGCCCTTGCTGAAAGGAAATATAAAAGCTATGAAGTATAAACTAATTTCAGTTGAATGTTGTTGTTTTTTTATGTAACGCTAAATTAGACACGACCACTCAAAGTTTAAGACGGGCAGCCCAATACAATTAAAAAACACAACAAAAGCTAAAAAAGATTTTTTAAAAGTTATAGCTGCCGCTACGTCTCCGGAGGAACAAGAGACTAACTGTTCTTCCACACGTGTCTTCAGTATTACATAAATGGCTAGGTGGGAAGTCTGATGAACGGAATCTCTACAGGTGTGTTTTTCGTAAATAATTCTAAAGTTAGTGCACCGGCAGGTCACAAGGAATGGGACTTTCTTTAAAGGAGATTTTCCCCCTCACAGAGTCCCGAATCTTCTTTCGATTATAAGCCTTAGATACAGCATTCATGATTCTTTAACACTTCGATAACAAGCAGGAGGATCAGGTTCAGGCAGGTCAGAGCCAGCCTTGACTAGTGTGTAATAACATTTGAATAAATTAAGTTACATTTTTCGTAAGTTGCTTCTAAAACGCATTTTGAGTAATTAAGTATAGAATTGTTCATTTTGAAGACAATACCACAGTATTCTGGAATTTTACTGCGAATCAATAAATGAATCGAAAGGAGAAAAATCATTAAGGTTCAACTTACTGCCTCTTCGTATGGATAAGATTCCTCTGTGTCGATGCCATTTTCGCTTTTGATGAACTCGAAAGCAGCATCCATAACACCTCCATGGCAACCGTTGTTATCTGATGAAAACCCATAGTAAATAACATTATTAATAATAGTGTACATTTTGTAATAGCATATACTCAATGTTTTCTAAATAGTCATTAAGAAATTAAATATAGTAACCTGTGTTGCAATCGATGAGGTTCTGTTCACTCAGGGACACCAGTGTTCCTGTCTTCTTTTTGTGTTGCCCCTCCAGGGATCCAGTGGTTGAAAAGGCCCAGCAACTGCCACAGGATTGCTGAAAACATTAAAAGAGATTACGTTTCACGGAAAATCTTTTAACATCTGTACGAATACTAGGTACTCTAAATTATTTTGAACGACACGCCTGAGTTTCATTAAATTTTTATATAATGAATGTATGGGGTAACATGCAGTTTTTTAATTGTTGCAGTTAAAATTATCAAAGCAAAGCTTCATAAATATCTTATTTACATAATTTGTTCACATTAGCTTTTTAACATTGCAAGCTTAAAAAGTAAATTTAGCTCCATGTTTAAATGTAAGAAAGTATGCTTTTACTTTAAGTTTAAAAATTTATCTCCATATTTTATATTGCTAAGAAAATATTTTCTTTTTTTTTCGACATACATCTTTTAAATTATAATTTTCCTATAAAAATCAGGCTGAATACATTTATTATTTAAATATTAAGGATTTTTATGCTTCAGTATATGATTATGTAAAAAAGTAAATTAAAAATAAACTATTCTTTAAAACTTCTAAAATCTTTTATCTACTTAATCGTTCTATGTTTAGAAACGAATAATACAGAAGCACTTACTGGTAATTCGCAACCCTGTTGCGTCGAGAGCTGTTTTAAAATGTGGACAAATGCATGGGAATTTTTACGACACTTGTTAAGCTTATATAAAAACACTAACCTGTACCCAAATGCTTCTCTGGGTATTTCATAATATAGTATGAACTGTATATTGTTAATATCTAAATGCGAGCATTAATTTTTTGATTGTATTTAAACACATTGTAACGGGTTCTATTAGGGCTTTCTACTAATCCTCTTGGGTAAAATATTCTTTTTAACTGTAATTTTAGTTGAAAACCGCTTTCCGTAGAGATGACTTGGTTTTTATGAAAATGAGAGCTTTTATTTAAGTTCTTATAGAATGTAGTAGGCGGGAGGATTGATAATTGAATATAAGTAGAAAGCAGAGTTTGAGAGACCGGCGGCGGGCTTTAGAGTTATTAATTACAGGAGAAAAGCTTACGCAAGTGTTGAAGCAAGAACTCTCGGGAGATTAGATAAGTGCTTTTATTTCTATTATAAGTAGATTAATAAATTTGAATGCACCTCAGGTTCAGTCATTGAAGTGCATTCTCAGTTAAGTTGATTAAGTCTATTAAGTGAAAAAGGCAATAAAATTGTTTAGATTGAGAAAGACGGATCTTTATTCGAATCCTCTCACGCTCAAGATCGAAGGATCGCGACAACCTTTTTATTGACAGTCCCAAAATGGACAGGACTTGAATTTTTAAAACGGATGTATATTTATTTTCTACGCCTCAACGACTCCTTGAGAATCCATTCTGCAAAATGCTTTCTTAGCAAATCTCTACTCGACAAAAGAAACATACATGCCAAATTTCTAGTCTGTAGGTTTAATAGTTCAAAAACAGAAATGTTTTGTCTATAACGCTTCTTGGGACTCGATTTTCGTAAAATCTCTTATTAGCGGATCTCTACTCAACAAATGAAACCTGCCTAACAAATTTCAAGTCTGCGGGTTTACTATTTTCTGGTACCTCGTGATTAGTGAGTGAATGTATGAGCAAGAAAAAAAGATTATTTTTGTACTTTTTGTCAAAAAAAAAAAAACATAAAAAATTGTATTATTTGACTAATGTTCTTTAGCAACAAAAAATCACTTTCAGCTTAAAAAAGAAATTTTCTAACGAAAACCGTATTCTAAAGGAAACGCACTTGGTCTTTCACAGGCGTGACCAATCCATCGTGTCTCCAGTCCACTTGTTCCGGAATGTCGACATTGGAAAGGGGAAACCAGGTGGTTCCATTCCTTTCCAAGAAATGGTTCCTGGCCTTGAAACCGTTCAGAGTGTCCATGTACTCAGCGTGAGTCTGCAACAAAACACCAGTCATTATATTTAACAAGTTGAAAGGAAGAGAATAAAAAATGAGCAATCAATTTGAATATAATAATAAATATGTATGTCACGTGGAAAGAGTCCTCACCAAGTCCGAGTACTTGTTGAGTCCCCTTCTGAAGGAATGGAGTCCAGCATCAGCTCTGAGGTTGTGATGGACAATAGAAGTCACTCGTTCCTCCCACACAAGACGTCTTCTGGTTTCTTCAGTGCTCGTGTAGGATTTACTGTAGACGTTCTATACAAGACGAAAGTGAAATAAATTCATTATATCATAAGCAAAACATTTCTGTTGTAAAATAGATTTATATTTCTGTTGGAATTGTATACAGTTAGGGACCTGTTAACATATGCTAATTAGTATTACACATGATTTTTTAACTTATGACGTTAGTTGAGAATACCAGATACATTAAGAGATATATTTTGTTAAGATATCTGACTGTTTATGACAACTTTTTTTTTAAAAAAAAATAGAGATATGTGGATTTTTTTTTTTTTTTTTGGTTTTTAGATTTACTTAGCACATTTTAGGAAAATTATGCTAAAATTAAGAAGAGAAAAAGCAATTATTATTAATAAAATGGGAAAAAATTGGTAAAAGTTTACAAAAAAATAACATAAAAGGGGCTCATTCTGTACCAAAAGATTATGAACTAATTTTCAATTTTTCAATTATGATGTGTTGCTATGTTATTCATTTTTGAAAGGATCTTCAAGGTAAGAGATATTTTAATTTTTACTGAAACTAGAGCACTTTATCTTAGTTATTAACTGAAACTGTTTAAAAAAACAGTGATTATATTCACATAAGGGACTGTAAATTTTATAATAAAACAGTGATTGATAAATCTAAAGTTTAAAACACTTCTATTATTATACGGAACATATACAAAAAACTTCAGTTAATTATTTTCAAAACTTTTTTGAGCAATCACTGTCCCCGTTTGAGCATTTAAAAAAAAACACATTTCGAGTAAAACACATTTTAAAGTTTGACATCTTGTTTAAAGTTATGGCATCTGCTTTTACTGCAACACATGTAGTTTTTGTTCTAGTGAACGGAAAATAATAAGCCTGGTATTTTTATAAGGCTAATAAGATAGCCTATAAAATAAAATCATAAAATATATCTCAATTTTTGCAAAAATTCACAATTTTAGGGTTGTATGATACTTTAATTAAGAGAATTTTTCAAGTGATTAAAATTATGTACTTGAAAAATTTTTACTCTCCGTTTGGATAGAAGATCACCCTTTCGTAAAGATAAACCCGGTTTCACAAGAGCCAACTTAGGGTCAGTCAACTCGTTTTCTATATCTATTATTACAGTGTGAAGGGAGAGAGAATTCCTTTCACAAATGGACACAAAGTTGACAGTAAAAGGAGTGCCGTGCCGTCTCATCGGAACAATGATTGAATCCGAAGAAGCTATACAAAGCTTTCTCCATTTTCAATACACAAGTATCCATGTATGAAGATAGTAGCTCCTCCAATATCCCTTTAATTGAGTCAACTAGTAAGGAGCAGAACGTGGGGTTCCAGAGAGTGGCACAGCAGGGAATGCAGTTGACTATATGTGAAGGCAAGACTGATTCCCGATTGTCTACTCTTTTAGTTATGTGCGGCGAAAGTGATTCGTGATTAAGAGTCCTCTAAGAGGAATACTTTTCCTCAAAATTTTGTTGCAAAATTCAGAAAACAGTTTTCTTTTTTCTATCTCTTAAGTAGATTACATGAATTCTGATTTGTTTTCAATTTTTCAATCACACACTCTACCGGCAATTATTTAAACAGTAATTTACTCCCTCCATCAGTTTTTTAAAGAGGGAAATATTTTACAAAAAGAATCGGTTGCAAGATGCAGTTCACTTCAATTCGAAATCTCGCTGTGCATAAATTTAGGGAAATGAACGTGACATCTTTGGAAAAGATAGAATAGACTAAGTAAAATAAAATAAAGTCATAAAATAATAATGATATAAAACTAAAAAGAAATTTAAAACTTATACATTATAATTATCACATAATTCTATTAAGGGGACGATATTTCACGGCACTCTCTTCCATTTATCATTTTCTTTATTCGTATAATATGTTCCCTTTTCAATTTAAAACATTCTGTAATGGCTGTCAAAAATGGAATAGTATTAGGATTTTGTGGTAATCTTTTAACTTAATTCTTTTACTGTCTGACTGAAATAACAATAATTATTGTCTTAATTAAGTTGTTAAGGCTTTTGTTTCGCTTAGAAGTTGAATAAATGTTTTTTAAAACTTTTAATGCTCTTCTTATAATACTTTTTTGTCATATTGATGAATTATGAAAGAAAAAATTTTAGGAAACTCACTTTGAAGTGTCCCCAGTGTTCGTCCAATTCAGAAGTGAAGGGAAGAGAGTAACTCGCAGCGGCGGCGAATAGACAGAAAATGAGTATCAACTGCATGGTACTTCGAAGCTCTGAAAGTAAAATAATAGTAATTTATTATTATACATAAAAAGTAATTTATTATTATAAACGTAACAAATTATATAAATAATTTTTCAAGGTATTTTATAGGGTAAATGCGTTTATAAATATATCATCATTATTATTTATGTATTTTCTGAAATAAAGAATTTTTTTTAATTAAGTATTATTGGGTTTCAGTCATTTAAATTTTCGATTTGTAATACATTCAAAGTTCCTTGAATTAAATGATAAAACAATCTTACAAAGTTCTTAAAAGAAAGTAAATTAAGTCTTATTTTTTTAAAATATATATATTTGTATAAAAAGTAATTTTTTTTAATGTTATTACTTTGTAAATCTAGCAATTATTTAAGATTTCTAAAAACAAATGTGATTTGATTTATAAGTCATTCATTGTCTGCAATTTTCAGACACAAAGATACATAGCATATTTCAAATGGAAAATAATATTGTAGCTCATTTTCATAACTCTAATTTTTGATAAGTTGAAAATATTCCTGTTTGTGTTTTGTAATATTTTCTTTATGATAAATCATAAAAAAAAAAGTGAGTCATATAATTACCAAAAAAAAAAAAAAAAATCTGAATAGTGCTGCAATAGAGTTACTCGTCAGTTTTTCCTATCATTTCCAACTATACCAGTACTGCAATCCCCATTTTAATCCATTTTTGCTAACTCATAATAACATAAATATAAATTGCTGTATTTGTTAGTTTTTTAATAACTTGTTAATTTTTTTTGAAAGAACAAATTAAGGCTATATCTCAAGTAATGCTCAACATGCTAATTCATATTGTGTAGTAAGAAGATTGGCTTAAAGCTTGATAATTTTATGCATAAACGATAATTCTAATTTTCTTCAGAATTCAAATTTTGATTTTCTTTGATGAATTGATGCACCTAAATTTTTCTTTCAAAATTTTTACAAAATTTATTCAAATTTGTCTGGTTTTGAGTATATTTCTAGTTTAAATATATGAAATTTTAATTTTTTTACATTAATTACATATTCATATTAATTATCTCATCATATAAAGAGGATTTATTTTTAAATAAAATACTTTTAATAAGGCTCTTCTTTTAAAATAAATTTCTTAAAATTTTTTTGTCGCAATTATTAAATAATAGTTGAAGATATAAGAACTTATAAAATGATAACATATTAAAAGCATAATTTTAATGAATAAAATTCTAATCATTTTCTTAAGTCACATTCTATTGTTGAAGGTATGCTGAATAAGAAAAATTAAAACATATATGAAATCATTAGCCCGATATTTATAATTATAATCCAAACATTTAAAACGTAATTTTACGAGACAAAGTGTTAAGTGTAAAGTGTTCCCTTACAATGTTTATTTAATTACTGAAATATAAAATAATTGTAGTGTAATATATAAAAAAACACAATAAAATATTCAAAAAATAAACTTACAAGAACGAGTAAGTACAGACGAGTTGAAATAGGAAATCCAAGTCGTTGAACACCAAATATGCCAGAAGTACCTCAACCAAAGATGATGTGCCTTTTATAATAAATGAGAAATTCACGAGACTGACAAATATGAATGACTCGGTCACACATTTGAATGATAATTCGGTAATAAATCAGGTGATAATGTTAATCTTGATAACAACACGAATATACATTTTATCAATTATAAAGCAAAAATACGATGGTGACAATGAGTGCGAAAGTATTAAAAGCAGATAATATTCATTTTGAATGGGAATATGCTATTCACTTTCTTTATCAATGAAGTATTTTCAAGATGATTTATTATTTATTGAATATTTTGAGTATCAATTCGATGTCATATGATTCTAGGATTAAATCAGTGCTTCTCAAACTTAAACGTTTCAGACCCAATTTTCAATTGTAATTTTCATAGCTCTTCCCTTATACAATAACAATGTATTGAAAGTAATAATAATGTACTATGACGTAAGGCTACCATAAGACTTTAATTATAAACCGTACAAAGAATCAAAACAAGTATTAAGTTTTGTACATTTTGTATATGACAAGTCCATCTAAGTCACTAGTAACTATTAAACTTTTTCTTAACTTAATATCGATAAATTAAGTATCAAGTACATTGTGCAGTACTGATACATTTATGAGTTTATTATATCAGTGTAAATGTATAAGAATGTATTTTGTTTTGTTTCTTTTCAGTATAAATTAAGATTTTTTTAATATAAACTTTTATTTTCAAATTTTCGATATGTTAGTGCTCTCTATGTAAGGTTTCCATACCCCCGTTGGGAAATGCTCCCACAGTTTGCGAAACAATGGATTAAATGATCTTTTATTTGATTTTTATAGTATCAAAATCTTATCTTTTTTTTACTGAAAGTGCAGTTAAATATAGATCTTGAGAAAAATTTTTGAAGTTTTTTATAATTCAATGTTAAAAATTTAAGGTCAATTATTTCAGTTTAATAAAAACAAACAAACAAATAGTCTTTTAAGTAAATAATTGCTTTTAGAAGAAATATCTTTATTATAGTTATTTTTTTTTCAAAGAAGAATGTTCATGTTTTCTTTATCAGGAGATGTACGCATAATTTCTTTTGTTGACAGTATATTAACCTGTAACACAAAATTTCTTAGAGAAAAAGTTCTCATAACTTAATTAAATTTTTTTCACTTTAATAAAGTTTTCTTGATTTTTTAAAGGTTTAAAACTATTTAGATAATTTTTTATGATGTTTTTCAAGAGATGTTATAGTTGTGCGCAAAAAAACTAAACACACAGAACAAATAAAACAAACCTTTCTTAATTAATAAGAGCACATATTTGAATATTTTCTTCAACGCCTTGAAGTTTGCCTTCTGAGTTTGCTTTTACGTTATATATATATATATAAATGTTTAGATAAAGATTTGTCATTATCTTCAAACATTTTCTCAAAATTAGCTTTATAAATTAGTTTTTCATCGCCTCGTTTTATATGCTTCTTATGAGTATGTTTATTAGTGAAAGCAAAAGAAAACGAACTTTTATTTTAGTTTTAGCAAAACGGTGTTTATGAAAGACGTAGAGCATTTAAAATAATTTAGGCATACCAAAATTAAGCTTAAGTAATAATATAATCGTAGATTTTTGATCTGGATAAATACAAGCAAATATAAGATTTTACTTATTAATTTTAAGGTGGTAAAACGAGTACAGAGGAGGGGGAGTTTATTGGTATGCTGTTTTTATTAACAATTATATATATATATATATATATAAGAAAAACCACTGAGTTTTAGATTGATAAATTGTAACGTATTAAATTAATGGATAAAGTACCCAAACTAAAATACTGTATTTAATACGTTTTGATTGCAAATATTAAAACAAAAGAATTTTAAAAATTATGTCTACCACGATTTTATTCCTGCATATAAAACACACAAACTTCTTTTTTACTACACCCTAAAAATATATATATGAGTGGTTTCATGTCTCTCTTAAACGTTTATTTTTCATTAGCATTTTTGTTCTATATCTTTGATTTAAACAGTTTTAACCGTTGTTAGAGAAAAAGAGCTATTACTTTTAATTTTAATCAATTATTTGTTGAGATAGAATTAAATCATGTTTCTATAGATATTTTCGTTTTTTACCTAAGTCATTCAAAAAATTGATTTTTACTTTTCTCCGCATACCACACGTTTAAGTGGTCACCCCAATCGTGGTCAGTGACAACCAATTTTGTTAATGGAGCTTATTAAATTAAAATATTTGATTCTTTGTAGCACATATAAAGCTTAATATTCTCAAAAAATACAAAACATTATGCTTAAAAAAATGCGTTCAAACTATGAGGTATCCACAACGACAGAGTAAGTAGTAGTAAACAAGTAATATGAAAAATTTTTTAACGTCAATTCTACTTCGTTAGAAAAACGTACTGGCACCATCTGTTGCAGCTAGTTGTAACTACGATAGAAATAACGCAAAACAAATTTAAAATTAAAAAATAAAATTTAATTAATGAATTGATATTTGAAAAAACTGTATTAACATCAAGTGTTATCCACTACAAGTTTAAAAAATGCATTTTAGCTTGAATGGATGAATGGAAAGTATTTTATTAACGATTGGAAATTTGGACAAGATATATATTAGGATAATTAAATTAGATTTAATTTTAAATTCCCTATACAACACTTAACTTTTATTTTCCATTACATCTTCAAGTATTCCAACCTCAAAACACTTCTGATCCTAAATCATTATTTTTTACAGTCTATATGTAAGCATTAACTTTCAAGTATAACTCATAAAATAAGAGATGCTTCTTAGATCTGGAAAGTGGTAAAAAACACTTAGATTTCACTTTGGCGTCCTTT
Organism: Trichonephila inaurata madagascariensis; assembly: GCA_019973955.1. NCBI lineage: Eukaryota > Metazoa > Arthropoda > Arachnida > Araneae > Nephilidae > Trichonephila > Trichonephila inaurata. The sequence continues at coordinate 83,737 of BMAV01021029.1, read as the reverse complement.
TTCTCTCAGCGACAGAAGTAGATAATTCGCTGAATAAAGATCGTTTTTAAAATTAAGATTGGTTCTGACTTGAAACATGTCATATATATAATATATATAGGGAGAGAGATAACTAATAGTAGAAATTGTGAAAAAAATGGGGTGCTGTATATACTTTCAAAACCATGACAATCATAATGTTTTATATTTTTATTTGTTATTATATAAAACACTATTGAGTTAAGAATTCTCTATGTTGTGTTCTGCACATTATTTAGTTTTTTTGTATATCCAGATTTATTATCGTATTTAATCCTACAAAAAATAAATTTCACTGAGGGTGAATAAAAATTATTTAAGAGATTGGGATACCGAATTGCTTTCCCTAGTATATTGGAGAAATCGGATAGCCCCCAAGCACTATAAATTATGAACAAATTGAATGGAATCATGGACAAGATTACTCAAATAAATTTATAGGAATAAACTTGTTTAAAGAATTAATATTTAAAGAAAAAATTAATTTAAAAATAAAACCTTTGGATGTTTATTCGGGTCTCTTTGTAGGTAGTATAAATCAAAAATGTCCCAATGATAACACCAGGGCCGTAGCTACCGCTGTATCAGCCATATGAATGATACGGGGCTCTCAAACTATAGGGGTCCCAATCTGTGTAAGCAAAAATCGTAATATGTTATCAATGGTCCCATTAACAGAATTTCTATTTGCAAAACGAGGCCTCCAAAGAAATTTGATACAGGGCCCACTCAGGATAAGCTATGCCAGTGGATAACACTATAAAGAATTTTTTATTATCCAATTATTTGACACCCTTGCAGCATTTTATCATTTAATGCTTTTTAATTGCTTTCTTTTTTTCCTGTTTTCTTAGACTTTTAATGTACAATGAGTAATTCGACAACACTTTTCTACAAAAAACATTTGTCTAAGACAAATTGTTGGAAAACTTCTTTCTGTAATTGCTTCTACACTAATGTAGGCCAGTGGTTCTGAAGCTTTCAATGTTTGGGACCCAATATTTAATGATAATTTTCATCACTCCTCTCTCAAAACAATAACAATTTATTGAATTCAATAATACTATACCTAGACGCTAAAACTAAAATACGACTTCAACCACTTAAGTGCCACCGGCGTAGATAAACGTCTAGCTCTGCCAAAGCATTTATTGCCCCGGACGCATGTATACGTCTTTTCGACTTACGATCTTTTCTGTGCTCTGCTATCCATAAAACTATTCAGAAGGCTTTAGAATGCAATAAAAGGAACGACAATGTTTGCGAAGGATTTACTCATTTCAGAGGTTTGCATCCATTTATTCCTCCTCCAATACATCACATATGCGTGGCTACATGGAAAATGGTAGCATTGAGGAGCGAATAGCGTTAACTTTAATCAGCAATTAAAGGATTAACTATAAACCGTAGAAATTATCAAGATAAGTGTTCATTTTTGTTTATAATCTTATATATGACAAGCCCTTGGATCATTGGCAATTATTAAACATGTTCTTAACTAATTATTGTTAAACGTATTATAAAATACATTGTGCAGGACTGATACTTTTATAAGTGTATTATATCAGTATAAATAGGAATTTTATTTTTATTATGTCAGAATGTATTTCGTTTGTTTACTTTCAGTAAATTAATCATTTTTTAAATAATCTTTTCTGTTGGATTTTTCAATATGCTTGTGCCCCCCCTCTTAGAGTTATCATGCCTCCCCCCTTGGGGGTCATGCCCCGCAGTTTGAGAAAAGCTGATGCTCTAAAAAAATTTTAATGTGATCACTCGATGAGTCATGTATAGCTAAATTTATTTCTTCCTGTGCTTCAGCAATACTTTGATGTAGTTCGGTTACAATCTCGGTTGGTCCAGAAGAAATTAGAAAGCACACATTTAGAACATTTAATTCATCAAAGTATTACAGAAAAGTTTTCCATCTTATTTTTAAATCTATTTCTTAATTAGAGCTAGACTTTTAAGATTGAATTATTTGAAATGAAGTCATTTTGTTAAAAAAAATGGCAATAATTGTTATGTATAGAAAAGTTACAAGTTTGTACCGTTTTGGAATTTTAACACTAAGCGGGTTATCTTTCCAAATAGATTGCTTGGAGTAGTATGTAATATTTTTATTTTTATAGAGGGTCAAAGTTAGGTGACATCATTTTCTCAAATCGCTCAAACTAAGTTAATTTTAACTAAATCAGTAAAGTGCTCGGCTTGATGCGAGATTATGTTTAACAGCACGGATATGTAAGATCACGTCAGTGAAAAAATCACAGCAAAATTGTGAAATTGATGGTCGAACTACATAAGTATGTGATAGAGTGAGTCAATTTTACTCATTATCAAAAATATGCTCATTATCACTTAACCAAGTGCTATGAATTCTTCTTTTTATTTTTTTTTTTCAAAACTGATATAACCCCCTCCCTTACCCATGTTCCCGCTTGACGATAAGTTTTGGGGCACCCTGTGTACTAAACCGAAAATTTTAGTTGACTTCTGCATTTTATCCACTTGCAAAGAACCCTTCAGAAAATGAGCCAGAGCACTATAGAGGAAACAGAATGGTTAAAAGAAGAAATCTTTTGAAAAATGTAAAACTAAAAGAATGAGCGAATTTTCCAGCTTTATTTTTGGTTTTTTTAATCTTCTTTTGTAAAACAAAAAATGTGACCTTTATACGAAAACACCAGTGTTAATATAAAACCATTCCAATCAAAATTGTGTTGAAAACATTTTTTCCCCTCCACTCTTCATTTTTGATGTAATTTATTTTAAAGAATTTCTAACCTATTGAAAGATATTCAAAAATTTAACACATTCATTAGCTTGTAAATTCCTATATAGTCCGATTAAAAGATTCTTATTTTTCCAAATGGTTGTATGTTGTAGTGATTGTTTTGAGAATAAAGAATATTAAAAATTAAAGAACATATAAGCGTTTTTTACGGATTTATATATTTCCTAAATATATTCCATATTTTGCTTTATGCCATCATTTTTAATAACATCTGAATTTATTTTTTTAGAAATGCATAAACTTTTCGGTGCCACGCTTTCAGAATATCTATACTTTTTTTAAAAATTAACTTGCGATACAAGAATTCAAATGCTAAAATATTAATCAAAATGTTCAAATTAAAATTTAAAAGTTCTATTAAAGAAAAAGGAATCATGAAGCATTGACATTCTTATAGAAATTATTCTGAATAATTTCAGTTAAGTCAATATTTTTGGGCAAATTATTTAAAATAACCGTTTGTAATTGAAGGAGAATAGAAGAATTCATTCAAAGATAAATTTCTATTGACCTTTTCACGGCCAAGGGAAAAGTTTTCCTCATTTTAAAATGGGTAATGTTCGTATTTAATTATAACTTTTCCGTATTTTTTATATAGAATGTCAAAATATTAAGAATACCGAACGCAATTACGTAAACATATACGTTTAGGGAGAAAATAGGGGGGAAAAGTGGAAAAGATAAAAGATTTGCGTACTGTATTCATATCCTAATTACTTCTTTCAGTTTATAGTGTTGTATAAGAATATATCATTATGTTTTTTCTCCCAAGTTTCATGTTATTCGTTAAGTATAATTTTGTGCAACAATAAAGTATATTTGAACGAATGAAAACAAATTCCTGATAAAACTACACACTGATAAAAAAAAAAAAAAAAAACTACACATTGTTATGTATTTTTCTTATGATTTTTTACTTAATCTACGCGTCTAAACTGTTACATAATTATATTCATAATCTTATGATCCTGTAAAGATTAAGGTATCCGACTACGTTCGGAACCATGATTTTAAAAAAGCGCATAAATGTATAATTTTCATGATATTTAGTGTCACTTAGATTAGAATGCATGTATAAAATTGTTTTAAGGACATTATGACAAAAAAAATTATTTAAACACAATATTTTGGCAAAAAATTAACTTAGAATAACCTTTTTTCCAAATGTTCTCTTTTTGTAAAAAATGCTTCTAATGTATTAATATTTTGCCTGTATATAGCTCAGACCTCTGTACAGAGGCTCAACTATGATTTTTGGAAAATTCAAATTATTTTCAGTTACAAACATTTGAAATAATTATCGGCGTATTTTCTTAAAATTTCTCCCCTCTGTGGTCGTAAAACATGGATAAACCCACTTCGAAGTTATATAAAAAAATTCCAGTTGAGCCTCTGTACAGAAGTCTGAGCAATATACAGGCAAAATATTATTATAATAGACGCATTTTTTACAAAAGGAGAACATTCAGAAAAAAGGTTATTCTGTTAATTTTTTGCCAAAATATTCTATTTAAATAATTTTTTTTTTGTCATAATGTCCTTAAAACAGTTTTATACATGTATTCTAATCTGTGACACTAAATATCATAAATATTATCCATTTACACGCTTTTGCAAAATCACGGTTCCGAACGTAGTCGGATACCTTAATTCATTTGACATATAATTAACAGGAAAAACAATTGTTTTTCAGCATTTACTTGGCTTAAGCACATTCAGTAGAACTTTATGAAATATTCTAAATTAATTTTTCGTTTCTTTACACGTTGTCATCATGTATTCTCAGATTTAGACCCTGTGAATTTTTTTAATTACATAAATTCATTAAGTAATGACCCAAATTATTTTTGTAAACAAAATGCTTTTGTTGTAATGAAACAACAAAGTACAAAAAAATATTACTAATTGGAAGAAAATGAAAAATAAATTTTGGATTAAAGCGACAGATAAGATTGGTGTTACATAAACTTATCCTTTCACTCACCATAGATTTGTTGTTCCTGTAATTAGGATTAAGAATATACTAATGTGGAAAGTTAATTATGTTCCTGAGAGAAATTAGAACATTTTTTTCTTTTCTTTACATATAATTATTCCATGCCATTATTGAGGCATCCTAATATCGTTTTAAGTAAGCAAATAATTCTTCAAAAGTTTTTTAATTGGATTCAGGATAATTAAGTTTATCAGAACCGTATTTAATAAAGAAAGAGACAGAAGAAGTGTTACTCTTTTAAAAGAATATTTTCATAAAAAATTACAATAGAAGAACATTTAAACTAATTCTGAAGTAAAAAAAAATTAGTAAGAAAATAATTTTTTTCTTAATTAAATCATTAACGCCGCTTTCAAGCAAGTGTTAATTATGAATTTTACAATATGCTGACATTTTCCAGTTACCATAGTAGGCTGAAAACATGTTTTTCTAATCCTCATAATGAAATCGAAACATTAATATACTTTAGCAAAAAACCTTTATTAAAATATCTAATAAATATTCTTTTGATATGTACATCATAAATATACGTATAACACAGTAGCGCACACAAAACTTTTTCAAGGGGAGGGTCCAGGGTTGAAAGTCCACCATTTTGGTATCGTACTCCAATACGTCGCCCAACATATTCTTTTGATTTTGTCGATTTTCGGGAACAAAAACAATACAAAATTAGTTATTGAATAAATAATTAGTAATAATTAATAAAATTAATTATTAACAACAAATACATAATTAAATTTTACGTAATATATACTAGGATTATAACCAATCGAAAAAAAATCAAGGGCTATGGGGGGGGGTGTCCGGACCCCTAGGACACCCCCCTTGTGTGCGCCACTGGTATAACATAACAAATCAACACGGTATACTAGATGAATATATTTATGTCCTTGAGAGTCACGCTTAAATGACTTGGAAAGTTCCTTCGATGATATAGGTGTTTAGCAAAAAGGTAAGTGGCTCCTGTGGCGATTCCCTATTGTTTATCTTTGTTCCTCGAAATGATTCACCCCAACTGAAAAGAAAAAAAATTGAATGCAATTTTTAGAAAAATCAATCTCTTTTGCATTCCTAATATTTTGAATGTACAGTGTTTCCTTTATGCAAATGCTTCTTATGCTATAATAGGAACATAACTTAATAATAATTTTATGGATAATTATAGCAATAAATTAAAAGAATAATAGTTTAAAAAGATTGGAATTTTATTCATTTTCCAAAATGGAATGTGTGTGTGTGTTTTAAGAGACTTATTCCGTTGTGTAGATTTCTTCTTTCCTTCTTCCTGGCATTTTTGACTATTTCTCTATTAGAATGTTTTTATGTCTAATACAGCTGACAATTCAGTTATCTAAAATTAAAATACAGTAATAATTCAATATATAGAATGCACGATACAAAAACGTACACTGGAAAGTCTGTACAAAGAAAAAATACACAAAAAGAAAAAAGATAAAGGATAATATATAAAAATTGAAATATTTGTATATAAAAAAAGACAAGATCAAGTCTGTAATCTTTTTAAGTCTCCAGCCTCCCAGTATTTTTTTAAAATAAAAACATTGTTATAAGAGAACTCTGAGCAGACGGGGAGATACCCAGCGTTCATCACTGCAACAAAGGGTGAAAACAAAACTATCAGCTATTTGGAATCTGTGAAGGTGTGCATATAGAAAGTCAAGCGTCGTAGCTAGATGAAAAAAAAGTAGATACTTCTGGCGTAGTCAGGGAGATTATTGATGTCACTCACTCACTGTTTATCTCTCGTTTTTTCAGTCGTGATAGCTCCTTGAGCATGAAGATCGTAGAGATTTGATACATCATTTCGAATGTATAACGTGAGCATTACGTCGATCACGATCGACCGGTGGATTTCTACGACATTTTGGGGTGACCGCCCGAACATTTTAGCAGTTAGTAATCATATACGGAAATATTCAAGATTGGCTGAAGTATGAAGATTAAGTCTTCTACTGACTGTAACAAAGAAATCTAACTTTAGATTAAACTGTTCTATTTTTACGTATTTTGAATTGTTTGATAATAAATGCATCACTTGATATTATTATATTTGTGGCTAATATTATTATATTTGTATTCTGCGTTTTCCTTTAAATGCGGTTCTAAAAGTGTTAGTTTTGTTTTTGTTTTTGTTCTGTAATTAAGTACATATTTTGTATTTATTATTTTACTATAATATTGTACACCTTTTCCAACCTCACCACACTTACGACAGTTGGCATTGGCGCACACAAGAATTTTTTAGGGGGGAGGTGGGATCGAGGGTCTCGAAAGTCTCGTATCATACCCCAATACGCAGTCAAACATATTTTTTTTTAATTTTGTAGATTGTTGGGAACAAAAAATAGTAAAAAATAAATTACTGAATAAATAGTCAGCATTAAATTATAAAAAACATTAATAACAATTACTTATTAAATTTTACGTTCTATTAATGAGATTATAATCAATCGCAAAAAAACAACAACAAGGGCTATAGGGGAAGGTCTGGACCAGTGCACACCCCTCCCCTTCTTGTGTGCGCCACTGACATTGGGTGGACCGCAACAGCTTGAAAAAATTAGAAGTAGCCCGCACCCTAGAAAAATCTGCTCACCCCTGATGTACAAACATTAACCCGACTTATGCAAACCCGGAGTTACACGAGTTTCAAATCTTGTGGATTCGTCTTTTATTTGAGAAAAAAAAAGGGTGAAATTGGTTGCAGAAGTTGTCGATCTTGCAAGGTAAATAAATGTAGAATTGGATAATAGTAACGTTCTAGAATTGGATCCTCCCAATAAGGAGCTGACAACTGACGAGCTTGTAGAAAAGCACGAACAAGAAAAAGGCATTGTAGAACTTGAGTCTTTAAGCCCAGTTCAATCCGAAGATTGAATGACGATTAGAAATTTGACAGAAGGCTTCAGTTTAATCGAAAAAAGGGTTAAACAAATTTTAGAAAATATAGACTCCAACGATGAGTGTATCTTTTCAGCAAAACAAGGAATTAAAGAAATTATTAGTAAGCTATGAGAAAATTTTGTGGTGAAAAAAAAAACAACTTTGAGCCGGCAGATTACTTTGTTAGATTTTATGATGCATCAAAATAGCACAGGCTTTCGGTTTTGTATGTTTGTTATCTAATATTTTATTAAACATTTTTCTTTTTCAAGTTGTTATTTATTTTCGTCTCCAGCCCCAACTAAAAATAATTTATACGTGTTTGTATGAGAAATTATACTCTTACTTACGCGGTTATTACTCAGTTTCACCTATCGCGCAAGTTCGGAGAATTACTGTATTTGGAAATAATTTTAAAAAAGGACGAAGAATTCAATTCGATCAGTTTTTACACTGTTCAATCTTTGATGATTGCGGTAAGATCTATAAGAACTCAACTGATGTTTCAGAGAAATAACATATATAAAAAACATAAAAGTGCACAGAAAAATATTTAAATAATAAAACACAAAGTTTATAAAGGATGAAAATTTTTCGAAAGTTTTTTTCCCCTAATGAAAGATGTAAAACAGATTCGAGGTTTTTTATTTTCAATTTCTTATGTCTGAGAAACACGGGTTTTTTTAAAAATATTTTTAGCTCGATGTGTCCTTTTTTTCTTAACTTAACTGCAAAAAGGAATTATTTATATTAAAAAAGAATCCAAGAAATAATATAAATAAATTTTTTTATAACCTTAGAGCAGCGTTTCTCAAACAGTGGGGTTCGTCTCCTCTAGTGGGGCGCGAGCATATCGAAAAGTTAAAAATAAAAGATTTAAAATAATTATCAATTTACTGAAAAGAAGCAAAGCAAAATAAATTCTGAAATAATAAAATTAACATTTTGACATATTTAATGACACATTCTGACATTCTACATATTTACACTGATATAAAATACTTATAAATATATCAGTTCGACAAAAAGTATTTGATAACTAATTTATCAATACCAAGTTAAGAACAAGTTTAATAATTACTAGTGACTTCCATAGGCTTGTCGTGTACAAAATTCAATACTTATATTGATAATTTGTAATAATTAAATTGGGGTTTATAATTAAATTGGTATTGTAGGTTTACTTCGTAGTACATTTTTATTACATTCAATAAATTGTTTTTGTACGGAGGGGGGCGATGAAAGTTATGATTGAAAATTGGGTTGCCAAGACTGAAAGTTTGAGAAGCACTACCTTGGAGTAAATGGAGTTTGAGAGAAAGATTTGCTTTAAATGACTTGTTAAATCTTCAAATCGATAACTAATCGAATTGTAACTTTATTGAAGGATAAAATCTTTTATAGTGAAATGAATTCACGAGACTTCCAAAGGTAATGTGTCATTTGACACCATCATGAGTATCTAAGATAATTTAAATCAAATGTAATCGCACACAAGTGATAACCTTTATGATTGCTTTAGGAGTAAACATATGACAATGAATGAAAACTTTTGAAAAAGATAATAACTGATCACCTCTGATTGATATTCAATGAATCGATTTAAATAACGATACAGTACATCCAAGATAACACAGTAGATTCTTCTTTCTTTAAAAAAAAGGATCACAGTATTTTGTTTTCTGGATTTTTTTAAGGTTGTTGCTCTAAGAAATATGTGTATTAAATTATAATAACACTTATTGCTTAATTTGATAAGATATAAAAATCATACGAATTCATAGAATGAAAATAAGATGTTTAGTATAATATATTTCAACAACGCTGCGCAAAGTATTAAAAAATTGCATTCTCCCTTTTCTATTTATCTAAAAATAATCTTTAAATGTGCAACATATTATTTATACTTCTCATCTGTAACATGCACGTGTAACAATGGGTTATCCTCGAGGTCTGTCTTCTGTAACGCCGGTTTTCTTCCATCTAGCCAGATAGGCACTTTAAGGTAGAACAGGAGTCGGCAACTTATGGCACGTGTGCCACATGTGGCATGTCGTGAAGTTCTCTGTGGCACTCTGCAAAGTTATCAGATCAAGTTAAATCTCTCTGTGTCACTCCTACACCTCACGCATAAAGAGTTTTTAAGCTTTTATTAGCTTCACCTGTACGTAACGGAATCTTGGAACTCGATTTTTACCCACTTTAAAAGGTCAGATTAATTCGAAATTTTGCACACTTGTCAAGGACTGATGACAGTACAATAATTTAATAATTTTGCTCCATTGTCCTGATCAGGATCATCAGGAATAACGATTTCCAGGTTTGGTGACTAATTCCATATACCATTTCCAGATTTGGTGTGGCTAATTCCAGATTCCATTGCCACTAAAAGATTAAGTTGCAACCCTAAAAGCGGAAACGTGCGTCAGTAATTTTTTACCATAGTATAAACAATTGTCTAGTTTTTCTGAAAATAAAAATAATAATAATAATAATAATAATAAAAAAGACCCATGCAAGTGAAAAAAAACCAGGCCGTATTGACGCAATGGTAGGTTGTCAATGGGTATACCAGATTCTAAAAAACGACGTATTTAAACTTAATTCATTGATAAATAAATGATAGTTTAAAAAACTAAAAAAAAACGTGTTTATTGTAGATCGAACTAAAAAATGAAAAATAAATGATAGTTTAAAGAAACTAAAAAACACACTTTTAGAGTTAATCGAACTGAAAAGTGAAAAATAATTCTTAAAATAAGAATAAAAAGATTAACGCAGCGCTTCTCAAACTGTGGGGCGCGCCCCCTTGGAGGGGCGTGATAACTCTACAAGGGGGGCGTGAGCATATTGAAAAGTCGAAAACAAAAGGTTATTTAAAAAATTATTAATTTACTGAAAGTAAACAAACAAAATACTGCCTGATATAATAAAATATAGAATACACATTTACACTGATATAATACACTTATAAATGCATCAGTACTGTACTCAATGTGGTATATTTTATTATCAATTTAACACTACTAAGTTAAGAACAAGTTTGATGATTATCAGTGACTCCGTGGGCTTGTATTAACACTTATCTTGATAATTTTTTGTATGGTTTATAATTAATTCCGTAACTGCCGATTAAAAGTTACGCAATTCGCTTCCCAATGCCACCGTTTATCACGTAGACGAACGTATTTTGATGTTTTTTGCGGGGGAGGGGGAGGAGGAAATAAATAAATAAGCAAAAATCCTCCGAAATAAGTAAATCCTTCGCAAACACTGTCAAGGTCCTTTTATTGCATTCAAAAGCCCTCGGAATAATTTTATGGATAGTACTGCACAGTAAAGATCGTACTTCGGAAAGACGTAAATATATGTCCAGAAAATTAATGTTTTGGCTGAGTGAGACATTTATATACGCCAGTGGCACATAAGAGGTTAAAGTCGTATTGTAGCTTTAGTGTCAAAGTATAGAAAAATTGAATTAAATACATTGTTATTGTATAGAGGGGGGCGCGATGAAAATGATGGTTGAATAGTGGGTGGCGTATATTGAAAGTTTGAGAAGCACTGGATTAACGAGAAAATTAATGTCATTGTAATAAAAGTGTGGGGTGCTCGATATTAATTGTTATAATTTCTTACTAATTCTATTCAGAAATGCAGAGTTAGTGTAAAAATGTAGCACTAAACTCCCCCACGCTTTTACCACGATGACATTAATTCTTGTTAATCATTTTAACATTCTAACATTCTTGTTAATCATTTTATTCATTTTATTCTTAGAATCCTTTTTTACTTTCCAGTTCAATTAACGATAAAAGCGTTTTTTTAGTTTTTTCTAAGTATAATTTATTCTTACCGTTTCAATTCTTTGTCATAAAAGATTTTGCTGAATCTGCTTGCGTGTAGTTTGTGTGTGACTCATTCTTAGCGTTAAATATTCATTTGAAATAAAAAAAAATTGCGTAATACTTGTAAAATGAAGTATCACTCATAGCTGTAGTCTGAGTTCCAAGATCCTTGAAGTCAGAGATTTCGTCGTAGATCAGAATCTTGATCTATTTTTGGTCCAAGAAACCAAGATCTTTGAGAAATTCTTCAGAGTTATTGAAAGCAAAATTTACCGAATTATGAAAGTATCTCGATAAATTGAAGGTTATTTTAAATTTCTCTGTACGCCATTACCGGAGTTATTTAATTGTTTGAAGAGAATCGCATATGCTCTGCTTCCCGCTTTTGGTTCTACATATATACGTGAACAAATTTTTTCTCTTTTGAAATATATTTTGAGACCACTAAGAACAGTTTTCTTAACAAAGAACATTTAGAATCATGCGTCAAATATTATCATGCGTATTTCATTATACTGCAGGAATACTTATACTTTACGTGTGCTTCTTATTTTAATAAATATTCTCAAAAGATGTATAATATATGCACAATTTTAAGTTTTTATTTTTGTTGAAGGAATAGTTATATTTAATGTTGCTTATTTTTATGTTAATAAATATCTTTAAATGGTGGATAATTAGTATTCATAAAACTAAATGCCACACTGTGTTTTTGACCTCTTTTTCTCTAACTCTGGATGCATTTCCAACGCAATCAAAATGTTTCAAATGTTTTCTACTGTGTGGCGCACTGAATCATATTGGTACATAGGTTTGACACCCCACAGCTAGGCTGCTGACCCCTGAGCTAGAACAACACCTCCAAACAAGGGAAATTCATTACCACAATTAGTATATAAATAGTCAGTTAGATGTATTATATAATATAGATGATTATAAAGAACACAGTAGATGTTCAAGGACGATATTGCCTCATTAATCACAGTCTGAATCATAGTTGCGTGGCCTCCTTTATGGCACAATATTATGGAGGACTTTTGCTTAGTCACATCTGAAAGACAGTATCTCATTCAGATAAGTACAAATTGATTCTCATCTTTTAGCCTGTCTTGTCTGCATTTCGAGTAATCTAGTGTTTAATTTAATTAAAGTAAATTGTTCACACTTTTTGATTGTCTTCATTTCGAGATTAATTCAATGGCTTCTCCGCCCATAGTACTTTCGTACCCTTCCCGGGAAAAAAACTAATGAGTGTGATCTTCACCTCAACCAACATGAGGGAGAGGCACTGCGACACATATTTAATATTTTTGTTCATTACTATCTTAAAAAATTCTTTCATTTTAAGTCAAATATTTTTATCTTCATCTTTTTTTGAAATTTTTAAAAACTTTTTGATTTTAGATACAAATGTAATTAATTTTTATTTTGCAAATGCAGAATTAATGGGTATAAATTTATTATTGGTTGATTTAGTATTTCCATGTTAGTAAATTTAATCTATCATAAGTTAATATTAAAAAGATTAAAGTACTTAATTTTCTATTAACTAAGCATTGAAGCTGTGTGTCATGGAGTATAAACATATACATATATCTAAAAGAACACTTTTTACTAAATCATTATGTTTTGATTTTAACTTTAAAGAGAAGAATTTAATCATTTTTTAAAAAATAATTCTTAAACTACGATGATTATGATTTTAGAATATTCTTTACTTAAAATATTTGAATGAATTTTTTTTTAATTTAATATTTAAAGTTAAGAAATTATCTTTTTAAAAATGTAAGATCATATTTAAAAAAAATCTAAAAATTATTTTATATTTAGATTTTAACGAAATATCTTTTCAAACTTAAAACATTACCTTTCATGGGAACGTTAGAATTAAATATAACAACAACGAAAAAAATAAATCTTTAGAAATATTTTTTTTTTAACTGAACAAGAAGAGATCCTTGATTTAAAAATACGAAACACTAATGAATATGGTATTTTACATACCGAAAATTTTTCTATAAAAACAATTTTAGATATCTCCTTCACATTTAAGGTGTGTATCATTATCTTTTAATACATTCATTCATTGTATCACTGTTTTTTCAAAGAAATGATAACGAGGTCTCGTGTGATTGGAATCATCAAACATGTGACAACAGAATGTGTGACCAAATCACTTGGCTTCGGAATATATATATATATATATATCTTGTGAATTCACATATTATATAAAAGATACGACACCTTCGAAGCACTTGGGATGCTCCATACTTGAAAAATGAGTAAATTTTTCCTAAGAATAAAATTAAGTTCATATATTTCTAATGTGTACTAATTTTTCTTCCTTTAATTATTTTTCATTACTATTATTAAGTTGCAAATTTTTTTTTATCATAGAATTAAAAAAATTACTTTTCCTATCATCTTCCTTTAAAACATTTTATCGGTACAATTTTTTTTTTGCTTTTTGCGATTTTTGTAAATTGAATTATAACTTTTTAGTACAAACAAAATTTCAAGTAATATTTTAACTAGTCTCACACCGCCGATCTTCCCATCCTGAAATAAAGCCTCGGTAGTCCAGTGGTCAAGGTAACAAACTCGTAGCTGGCGTGTCATGAGTTGGAGCCAAGTGTCGATCACGCGCTTTGCAGAGGTGGCAGAAGCACATTAAATGTGTCGAGGTTCAAATGTCCTCCCTTGGTATGGGAGTTAGGAGAAAGGAGTGACAGCTCAGGTGTCGTCCTCGTCACTTGACTATAGTTGAAAATTAAGAATCCGTCGCCACAAAAGCTCTCGTGCAGCTGAATGATGTGACGTTAATATAACCCTCAAAAGATCTGACCATACACACAATAACACATTCTGTTTTGGTATTTATTGACATATAACAGCAATGATGATTTCTTGATTAACGACAACAACAAAGTCTTCCATTCTGAATGTAGAACTTCAAGAATACACAAACGTTTTTAATTTTACAGTACGACCTATTTTTACTATTAAAAATCAAGCTCGTTAAAGAATAAATGAAAATAAATGTAAAGGAATAGTTTAATTAAATCATATATGAAAATACTTCCTATTAGCATTATTAATCTGTCTATGTAATGAATTATAATCTTAATTTTAATACCATAAAGAAGAAAAAAAATTAACTAGAATACTCTTAGATTCTACAGCAGATTTTTATCAAATTTTCTAAAAAAAAAATGATATCCTGAACATATGTGGTTTTTTTAAAATTCTGTTGACTCAGTTGTTCTCCTTTTGGGATTAATTATCTTTCGCTTAAAAAAGTATTATTCGGAATTTATAATAAAAAAAATATTCGGGTATTTTACAAGGAATAATTTACCCAAATAGAATCCAAGCATTTAATGGAAAACTAAATAAATGTCGATTAAAAAAATGTTTTGAAAAGAAAAAAAAAAGCCTTGCTTAAATTCTAGGATTTTTCTTTCATAAATGAAGAACCTTTAGATAATTATTAGCAAGAGTAGTTTGTGGTGATAAAAAATATATTTAGAGCTCATTTACTTATTTATATAACAATACAAAAGCCTTCATTAACGCCTAAAAGCAGTTTCCTTTTATGAGTTTCAGAAAAAAAAATATTCAAAGAATGATTTTTCTTATAATATCTACAGTTTTTTCTTAATTTAAATGAAATGCTTTGTTAGTAAGAAGGTACTTCATAAATAGAATTTGTGTGGGTTTAAAAATTTGAAAAGAGGCTCTTGTAGAATTTTGACTTTCCTAGAGTTGTTAATTCTTTTTAAGTCTTAAAAAATATATTGCTTTTGTGTTTTTATTTTAAATTATGATAAAAAATAAAACTCCGTCGCTTTGGTTCTATAATGTTTATTGCTTAAACTTTTTTTATGCGAAGCATATTTTATACTGCAAACTATTTGATCTTTTACATTCTAAGGAAGAGAACGATTAAAAAAAAACTACTAATCACAATATTGCTTCTTTTTTTTACGTTAAAATTAGTTTAAAAGAAATGTATGAATTTTATGAATGCATTCAAACGAAAAAAAAGGGAACATAAACGAAAGAAAAATATATAATTCACTATATTACCCTTTATTATTTGTAAAATAGGTAGGAAATTTTATAATTTGTTAAATTTTGGTAGTAGAATTTCAGATGGATTTTTGAAGTGTTTCCTCACTTTATAAGAACATTATGAACAATTTATACTGATTTTATTGTCAGATCTGTATAATGCAACTTATCTTCAAATGAGAATTCCCTTTTAATTTTTAACTACCGAAACTTGCTTTTTTGTCTATTGCATAAAGAAAAGTCTTAAAGCATGTACGTATATTTTGTGTATAATAAATAAAGAATAGGTGCATAAAAAAGAATGTTTTAACCACACACAGACAAAATTACTATAATTCGAACTCAATGTAAACAAAAAGCAATAAAATAACAAGATAAAAAAGGACTAAGGGTAGAATTAATACAATAAAAAATACTTTTAAGCTTAGGATTAAAGCTGGAGGGTTTAGCAAAGTTTCAGGGCTCCAACCATCCATTTTATCTGTCTGTATAACTAGGCTGAAATAATACAAGAAGAGAAAATACAATTTTAAATTGTTTCAGTAATAAAATTAAATTATAAAAATTTAACGAATTCTAGATTATAAAAATGTAATTTAATTGCTTAGAAGTATGTAGTAAAAATTTTGGTTTGAAAAAATTAATTTGTAAAAATGTAAGCCACTAACATTTAGAAGTAACAAAAATTCTTACATACTTTTCTCTATTAAGTTCCGTAAAAATGTAAAGAACAAAAATGCATTCCAAGAAAAAATTGTTAGTTTTCTTCAATAAAAGAAACAGCATTTTATAATCAGACAATATGAAAATAATACATGATAATCGAAAATTTGTTTTGAAGAGAAAGAAAATGAGTAATTTATAATCTAAACTCAAACTCAGTGGCGCAACAGCCCATGAGGGTCAGGGCCTACTGTGCCCATCCCAGTATACGTGACGGTTGGGCGCTGAGGTGAGGTGCATGAACAGATGTTCCGATCAGGTAGTCAGTCTGAAGCGAGACCCTCAGTGTTTAAGACCCCAAGCAAACTTGGTACTCATTTATCGACTCATTACAGAAGTGATGAAAGGCTGAGTCGACCTTGCCCAGATCGGAAATAGAACCTGTACCTGTGGTGTGGAAGAGTGATACGCTACCACTAGACCACTGGGCCTTAATTTAGAATCTACTACTTCATTTATGATCCAGAATATGTAAAGATACAGGTATAGGACAAAATAATAGAAACACCTGCTTAAAAATGAATTTTTTTTCGTTTGGGGTTGGGTCACCTTTCTCATGAATGACAACTTGCATTCAACGGGGGATTGACAGATAAAGGTATCGAACAAAGTTCATCGGAATTTGCTTCTTTTCTCTTACAGGGCCGTCTCGAGTTCAGATAGTGTGCTTGAAGAAGAAAACCGAGCATAGACTTTGTTCTTTAAAAAACCCACACAAACACGCAATGATGTTCATATTAGGGGGTTGAGGATATCACGTTAGATGCCTCACTTCAACATCTTAATCATGTAACCATGATTGAAGACAGCAAGACGTGTTGACAGGGGCGTTGTCATTTTGGAACACATCACGTTCTCCCCAAAACGCCACCCAACATATTCTTTTGATTTTTTTCGATTTTCGGGAACAAAAAATAAACAATTAATTGATTAAATAAATAATTAGCATTAGTTAACAAAACTAGTTATTAATAGCAAATGCTTAGTTAAATTTTACGTACTATATACGTAAGATTATAATCAATCTAAAAAAATCAAGGGCTATGGGAGGAGTCCAGACCCGGGACCCCCCTCCCCATTGTGTGCGCCACTGGGTGAAGATGATCTCGCGAATAATTCGATAATGGTCCCTTGTGATCATCATCTCCCTCAGGACAACGAGAGACTCCAATCCACGGAAGGATATCGCTCCCAACATCATCACAGAACCTCTTCCATAGTCCATGATTGTAACCAAGCTGTCAACATGAAATTCTTCTGCCGATGTTTTCCAAACGAACACACTTTTGATAGTCCGGAATAATGCAAATGAAGATACATCAGACCAGGTGACTTGTTGCCATTGCTGTTGTGTCCAGTTTAGGTGACCTCGGCACCACTGTAGTCTCTTCATATTATTCCGAGCCGAAACTAACGATTTTGGAATAGCTACTCTGCCATGAATGATCCTAGTATGCAACTCACGTTGAATACTTTTCATGGATACGAGGTTCTGAAGGTTGCTATTCATCTAGGAAATTATCTGCGTCAGAGTATAGTCTTGCTTTTTCGGGCGACAATCCACTTCAACGCCCGTCTATCATGGTCATTTGACTTCGACTTTCGCCCACTGTTGTGCTTCCAGAAAATAGACACCTTACCCAGATTTGCGAAGACTGTTATAACCCTTGACACAATGGTCCTTGAAACCTCTACAAGGTTAGCTATTCTGGATACGGATACTCCAGCGACGCGAGTTCGAATTATCATGCCACATTTTACGTCGGAAAGGTTGGACATCACGCTTTGCTAGGAACAGAATTTTCTCATGCAACTATCATACTGCCAGTTGATTGACTAATACCTTCCCTTTCGTTACACTAGCATACTGTAGTGACACGTGGCAGCCGTTTTGTGGACGATCTAAGAACAATTCATTTTGTCCGCTGATTTCACTTTAATTTAGGATAATTTAGAATTTTCATCATTAAAACACATATTATATTTTACGAAATTCCCAGATTTCTTTCTTTTTTTTTTGTATTTTTAATTTCTTTCTTTTTTTTCTTTTTTCTTTTTTGTATTTTTTTTTTAGAGTTTGTAGAGAGTTTCCGTTCGCGTTTGTGTGAGGGCTTATAGAAGGAAGACCATTTTAAAGCAAACAACAATATTTATTTTATACTTTCAATCAAAACTTATTAACGTTTAATTTACGCCTACGTGGAGCAAGGCAGTTTTAATTTATTTTGAACACTTATAATAAAAAATAGTACTTATCAGTCAATCCAGTGTGAGGCATGTGCCCTTGGTTGCTTCATTTCTACATTATCTACACCAGTGCTCCGCAGCCTTCTTATCGCTGCGGACCGGTCAACGTTTGATAATTTTACCGCGGCCCGCTGGGAGGGGGACATTGATTGTTTATATTTTAGATTATTTTGATTTATAGCAAAATGTATTTAATTGTATTTAATACATAAAGAATATAAATAATTTAATAAAGAATTTAATTCTATTTAATTATGCTTTCAAAATAAAACAGTTACACCAAAAAATAAAGTGATTTAACATTTTAACTTACTAGAACGTTAAATCAATGAGAATCCTGAGCTTGTTTCTTTGCAATGAGACGGTTCCATCTGGGGGTAATCGGAGACAATGACACCCGAAGTGTGTTGCTCATGACCAGTTTATTCCGTTGCTTTGTTTTGGTTGCTGTTACTGCAGAAAACCCCGCTTCACACAGATAGGTCTTTTTTGTGGAAACGACATTCACACGTGCATTCGGCAGCTGTGTATTTGAGGGTTAAGGCGTGGCCGCCCCCGCAACCCCTTTTTGACCCCCGAGGAATCTGATTCCACCGACCAGAGGATAAAACAAGTGAGCTCCAAGAGGGCCGGATCCCCGAGAAAGGCGGGTGCTGCCCCTCCCGCCCTCGAATGGGGTGGAGAGAAGGGAATGCTTTGACCCAGGGGCAGCCAGCGAGAGAAAGTAGAGATGCTCTGCTAACTGAAAGAGAAAATAGTTGCTGTGTTTTTCTTTTCTTTCTTTCTTTTTTTTTCTTGCTTTTTAAAAGATTTATGCCATTACCTTCGGGGCCCCTTTTTTTTAAAAAAAAATTTAATGGAACACATATATTTAATTTGGTGTATAGAACTAGGAATTTAAATTCAGCTGGAATGAAACGGATGTCCCGGTACCATTTGATCCGCGGACCAGGGGTTGCGGAGCACTGATCTACACCACCTGTATCTGTAGGAAAGAAAGAAGAACTAGACGTTTCAGTCATCTTAATATCTCTTTATTAAGATCTTAACTTAATCACTATACACAATGATAATAATAATTATAGAAAGTGGATCTGGACTGAAAAGACACAATTCATATTACCAAATAATCACGTAATTGACCACTATATCTCACATTACAGATTACGGCTAATCTCCTTAATACACGTAGTTCCTTATATCTTAATTGAAGACGCTTACCGTTAAATCCTAGGTAACAGCCAAACCACACAAAACAAATTTTAAATTCATGAACACTATAGATTATTTTAAAAAGTAATTATTCACACTTTTTTGAAAATCAATGTCTATACATTTTATATATCTTACCCCTCAGAAAAATCTACAAGGAAAACAAAGGGGGGGGAACATTGCCTAAGGAGATACATAGTATTTTGAAATTTAAAAAAAATATTTTATATTAAAACTAATGAGAGAGAGAGAGAGACTTTTTCAAAACGACATTTTCCAATTTTAAGCCCACGAGTAATTGTAAGTATACATTACTTTATAATCAGTAATTTTATGCATACTCTACCACAAATGAGTTCTTAAATTTAATTACTGATAAAATCTGTTAGTTTTATTTGAGTTTTTGTTTGGAAAAAGTCATTTCAGTTTTATTTGAGTTTTTGTTTGGAAAAATTTTAATCATTTCATTGCTCTAGATGAGTTAAGCACTGAGTAAAACTAGTTCAAGGTCATTAATCACCATAAAATGTATCAAAAGAGAGAATTATTTGAAAAACGTCCTGAAATATTTTAAAAATAGGAGAAAAAAATCGCATTACAAGAGAAAAAATTCGTTAAATAGAAAATGTGCTTCACTATTTGGAGGTTATTTTACAAAGAAAATAATAAGATGTTCTTAGTTCCAGAAAAATGTTATCAAAATAAAGAAATTCGTAAAATAGAGGTTCGTTATGCAGAGGTTCGACTGTACTTGCAAAATTGCTTCAGAAGTTTGGTTGTATTGTTATTAATTTTCCTGTTCTATTTAATTTTCTATTCGTTGAATTTAAGGTACTTACGTTTTAACATTTGTAATGAATAATCACCAAAGCTTTTATGTGTTATGGCACAATATATTTGATATATTGCCAAGGACAACTGCTACAGTTTATTAAAATTCGCCAAAGGTCTTCAAGGGTATAGGGTTTATTACGCAAGTACTTCGATCTTAATATTAATATAATAGTAAATGTAATAAAACTAATATACCATATATTACTAAATATAAGTAGATTCATGTATAAGCCGAGAGTGCGTTTTTCTTCAAAACTTTACCCAAAGTTCAAAACCCGTATACAACCTGAACTGAAAAAGAAAAAATTCCTATGATTTTGAAGCATGCCACAATGAGAGAGAGAAAATGTTGTCAAGCGTATGGAATATTTTCCAGTCAAACTGCTGTAAAATAAAACACCAGACGTCAACGATGATAGTTTTATTTCAGTCAACCTTATCTGAAACTTACATATTTTTTCCTAAGCATTTGTTATCTTGTACACTGTCTGTCCTACTTTCTGCGCCATTTTCTTTCCATGAAAAATCGGAAGGAAGAGAAATTCGTATACGGCACGTGATCGTTGACCTATGTTTCATGCCCTGGAGGAAAAATGTGCTGCATGATGATCATATATATTCAGATATCCGAATGACTGAATGTGAATTTTACGAGTTATTCGAAAAATTGGATTCGAACACAGGCTTTAAAAGCTAGACGTAATTTTTTCCTTCTTTTAGAATAAACACTCTAAAGGTTAAAAAATTAAAACTGCTTGCACATGGCTAACGGAAAATATTAAAAAACCGTCTTCCTAAACAACGTTTTTTCCGAAAGTAGCGTATCTGTACATTTTAAATTAAAAAAGGCCTAAAAATTCTTGACTTTTATACGGAAGTACAGGGTATTTATAATAGTAAAATAATAAATAATAATCTTTAGATCGTTTCACCATTGTTACAAAATTAAGATTCTAAAATTAATTTACTTATAAAAATAATAGAATAAAAGAAAGGAAGATTAAAACATTTTTCATTCGGAAAATTTACTTAACGAAATTAAAATTAAATGGTGTAAACAGTAGTACTATCTTTAGTTAAAATATTGCAGTTTTAAAAGCACTCCAATATTAAAGGCATTGCAACATTAAAAGCAAAGCAGTTATCAGATCTTTGAAACATTAGAGAACACTGAAGTCTAATAAGCTTTAGAATATTGAGCACATTGCGATATTAAAAGCATTACAGTTTTGCACTCAATATAGGGTATTAAAAGCATTATAGCATTAAAGGTAGTACAACAGTTTCTAACCAAAGCTCGTCGCTTGAGAATGATTCAAAATTACCAGTTACGGTATCGATAATGCTCGTGTCTTTGAAAAGAGGAAACATTTTAATTAAGGGTCTCTGAAATGATTTTAGTGTCCTTGAGCTTGGAAGATAAGTATTAGAGAATTATCTACATTTCAAGGATAATTAATTAAACTTTGCCTTTTATTTTCCATTGGTCCGTGCAAAGGATTACGGAGGTATCGTATCTGCCCCTTTGAAAATTCAAATAATATCTTCATGTTCATATTTAAGATAAATAACTATAAACATCACATAGATGTTTCAGAATTTGTTTAGATTAAAGGCATCTAATACATGTATGATGTTTATTTAATTCAAGATATTAAACTATTTTAATGTGACTACAAATAAACATTAACAATACTGCATCATACTTTTTCCTTTGATATATACAGTCGGATCTCTATTTAACAAAGTTTCTAAATCCCCAAAAAAAGTTCTTTATATGGAAAATTCGTTATATAGAGGTGTGATATGGTCGATCTTCGTTGACCATATCGTGGGGTTTCAGTGTAAGTTAGAGGTGTGGGATTCTCGAAATGAGATGAGACATTTTAGAATTCTTAATATGACTTTTATTAAGAATTTAACTTAAATTACTTATATATCGAACAACCTTATATTAAGTGAGAATAAACCAAAACACGTAGCCGTAATTAACACAGATCGCGCAATTGGATCACTTATCTATATAATTATACTATATCCGCCTACTCTCAATCTTAATAATATATTCGCATTCAGAATATAATCTTCCTACCTTGATTTCTAAGCAACGTCCAATCCACTTCAGATATTCATCTAAGCTGGCGTACAATGGTATGTACCTTGGATGAATGGCGAGATTTTCGTGATTCTTAGGTAATCCGTCAATTTACACTTCTATCTTTTCTGAACTGAACTTTCTCTAAATTGCCATCGCGCTTACTAAAACTTCTGTCCTTTTAAAGGTTATCTTATTTGCATCTATCCTTCGTTTCACTTCTTGGATTTGGGTTGGAAAAGATTTGCCATTAATCGTGGCCGTCAAAGAACACAGAGGTTATGTTAGAGAAAGGACGCGTGAGACGTCACAGAGGTTCACCTTTTAATAAACTTTATAAACCACATAAAACAAATTTTAAATTCATAAAAACTATATATTGAAAAAAATAATTATTCACATCTTTTTGCAAATTAATATATATTTATGTTATATATATTTTACCCATCAAAAAAGAAAAACTGCAGGGAAAACAAGAAAAAAGAATGTTGAGAAATACGCTGTATTTTCAAGATTAAGTCAATAACTTTACATTAAAATTAATGTTTTATTAATATTTATTAAATACATACATGTATACATATCGATATACATAAAATGTATTCTAATAAACTGAATTGTGTTAAATTAAAAAAATTTTGTAGGTAACACTTATAACAAGGAAAAATATTTCAATACCCTCAATTTTTCGTGTTAAAAGAGATTTTCACGGTATATATATAGTGATGATAATATATATAATACTTGGGGAGTAACTTTTGAATGTAGGTATATAAAAGCAAGAAGTCTGCCATAATTCCATGCATTGATTTAATCTATAAGACAGTTAAAATCTAACTCAATTAACTAAAATGTTTATTTTAAGTATGTGATTCTGAGCATAAATTTTTTTTTCACAAAAATTTTACAATAATTTATGCATTACTAAACCCTACTTATTTTGAATAGTTAGTTATTTTACGTTGAACTTTTTAATATACTTTTCATAATGAGCTTCTTCATTTATATCTTTCCATTAATTTCTATCTCATTTTACAAATAAAAATTAATGGAATTGTGATCCCAAAATTGTTTGAAGTACTGAAACAGATGCTTGAATAACATAAATTCGTATGCTTAACCCGACTTCTTTATTTGGTTCTATACCACAATTATCTTATTATAAACTACTGATAAAGAAAAAAAAATTTTCTTTGCCATTGTTCAAAATGTACTATTTTTTGTTATTTTATTCAAGCGATTTTTATATCTACCGATAACAAACTGATTCGGTCGAAAAAACAATCTACTAGATAGAAGTGTTTCTACCTCAGCTTTAGGCTCTACACAGAGAAAAGGTATGCATACATCAATCATTTTAATTTAAAAAAATTTATAGATAGTTTTAAGATTTAGACGTTAATTTAAGTTTGTTTTTTAAGTGTAATGTTTTTCAATGAAATATGTGACTGAATGAATTTCCATACCAATTATAGAATTCATGTAAAATAAAATTTATATTATTCTTAATATCACCCATTATTTTTTTTTTTCGAAATTTTTTTTAAACTTTTTTAAATTAAAAGAAGAGAAAATATTTTACCACAATTTACTTATTTATTTTTTTCTAATTCATTACTTAAATTTAAAAATAATGTAACAAGGAAACAATCAATTCTAAAGTCGTTTTTAGGGAAAAGATTTTAAAAAGTTTCAAATTATTATTGTTATTTTTTTTATGATAACCTTTTTTTCTCACTACAGACATGATTTTGAGATATAATTGGAAATTTACTCCAGAATTGTTATATTGATATATCACAATCCAAATTATTCCAGGGCTGTTTTTGCTCGTATTGTTTATTAAAATAACATGTTTTAGTTTCTTATTGTCTATATGTAATTAAATCACAATTTTTATACTAGGCTTTCAATAACAGAATAAATTACAAAATTTTAAATTCTCTTCAAAAATTTATTTTTCATGAAAATATATTTCTGGAATTTATGCATTAAAAATTTTAGAATGAAAAGTAAATAAGTAATATATAAAAAAAAATTTTAAGTCAATTCCTTTTTAGGTCAACAAAGAAAATTTTTATTTTAGTTGCTTTCTATTAAATAGTAACAATTAATATACAAATGACAGAATCACAATATTAAGTGATAAAATAGTAAGCTATTTTCCTTGAAGTTTTCAATTTTCCTTTCTAAATAGGGTGTGGGACTATTTCTTTTGTTTGTTTCTATTTATTCATTTTTAAATTTAATGAATTAATATTTAAAAAACTGTATTAACATCAAGAGTCATCCATAACACGTTAAAAAATACACTTGAACTTGAATGGATGAATAGAAAGTATTTTATTAATGATTGAAAATTTGAACAAGATATATATATAGAGAGAGAGAGAGAGAGTGAGCTAATAGTAGGAACTGAAAAAGTATTGCTGGTAACACACATTGTGTGTGTGTATTCTGACTAATAGAAAATAAATCAAACTATAATATGCTGAACTGTATAATTTACTATTAAGAAAATTGATTTTTTTATGCATCCCACTTAATTTTTAAACTACAATTTTTCTCTGCTAAGTTACTATCAGAAACTATCTGAAGAATTCTTTGTATGTAAAAAATATTAGTTTATTTTTATTGATTCAGCAAAAAGTCACTACTACGATGGAGATTTATATGGAATTAAATTTCTATCAAGATTAAATTTGCATATTTTTTTCCATTTCATTTTTAACTGCCACTAAATATAGAAACTTGAATTTCCTTTTCAACTGTATGAACTAAAATATTTGAATTAAAAAATATATAAGAAATTTTAGTGCAGTTTAAAATATAAAGTCTGTCTACTTATTAAAAACAACATGCATGCATGATCAAAAAATTCCTCTAGTTTTCAATAATAACACTATAATGTGTATTCATAATTTTGATTTCTTTTAATGTAACATGCATAATTCTGAATTTTATTCATAACATTGCATAATGTTAACTAAATTCATCATTTTAAATTCATATTATGCTATGAAAAAGGCAGGTTTATCCCACTTTTATAAAGTTTTAAAGAATTTATCAATTTTTTTAAACGCAATTTGTGTACACATATTTCTTAAAGGTGCTTACAAAAGTAATATATTACATATTTTACACTACTCTTTAAATGTTACCACAAAAATATTGATATATTTTTTAAAAAAACATTAAATAAATATTGAAATATTGAAATTTTGTTTCAGTTTGCACTGAATAAACATTAAGTTAAATCCGAAGAATATACACAAGAATTTTTTTTACCAAAATAACAATATTCAAAGTTATAAATAACATTAATTTGCCCCATTTTTGAAAAAAAAATGGATATCAACAATTTAATAATTAAATTTTCAAAACATTTTGTGCTCCAAGTTTGCTTATGCGAAATACTGTCTGGGAGATTTTATAAAAAAATGAAAATAAATGAACTGCTTTACCATTATATTTTGTTTAAAAATATAGTTTTTATCATTTCTTTCTTATCGAAGATGAAATTCCTAGTTATCTTGACACTTATTCAAGGAATAGCGTGTCTGTATTTTCCTTTTGACAGAAACCTTGAAAATGACTGGAATGAATTCAAAGTGAGTATAATTTAAATTTCTTGGTTTCCAATACTAGTTACAGTAACAAATTATCTACTCTGGAATACACTTTTTTTTGCTATATAAATATAGTTACAGTAACAAATCATTAGTTACAGTAACAAATTATCTACTCTGAAATATACTTTTTTTTGCTATATAAATATATATGTACTATGATAAAACACAGTGCAAACTACTGAACAAAAAATACTGAATATTTTTATAATTATAATATTAATAGTTTTCTATAAAATTATATAAAAGTTACAGGAAAAAAAGGTCATCCAAAAACAAAATGTAGAGGCAATGATACATTAATAACTAAAATTAATGAAGTAGTTAGTAATTTTGAAAAAGACATATGAATATCAAGTGTTTTAAAAATTTCTTGTTTTTGACCCTAGTAAAAAGACAGAGCTATCGATATTTTAAGCAATGATTATTTTCAGGATAGTCATTAGTTATCGAATAACGGGAGAATTTATAACACAACGGACTGTGTCTTGTTAGAGTGTAGTGAAAAGCGATATCATTGTGTTTGATTTGAGAAGTAGTTTAGAAAGTAATTGCCAGTCATCACATCACGCTCCCTTTTCGTGAAGCCGAAAAAAAGGGGAAAAAAATGTTTGAAAATGCGACAAAAGAAGATTTGGTAACAATTTTGCATGAAATAGGAGAAACCGTTGACTCAGACGTAGGAATCCTGGAGTTGAAACTGAAATCGTTGCTATGTAAAGCATACTTAGAAGATGAAGAATTCGTCTGCGATGTCTTAGCTACTACGATAGAGGATAGAATGGAAAACAGAAGAAGAGTATAGAAAGAAAGAAAAAGGGCATAGAAAGGAAATAGAAGAATGCCGCTTAGAGCGAAAACAAGAATTGGAATTAAGAGGACACAGTACGATTCAATTGACAAAAATCGGTCAAAAAATCAAATCTAATTTTTCTAACTTAAATTATTCTTTATATACTTTTCTATAACCTCACAAAAGTTGAAAACTCTAAACTCTTAAAAAACGCAGAATTATGATAGCTTTTACATTCATTTTTATTCACATCCCTATGGCGATTCAAAATTTTAGACTTACTTATCTTAGAAAGGTAAATTAACTAGTTTGTGTGTGTCTTCATTTAAAATGCTAAGGCTTTTTTTCTATTGTGCCTAATGCTTTGAATTTTTTTTACCTATTGTTAATAGTACATGTAACAAAAGTTGGTATGTATTTTTGAATCAAAGCAATACTTATTTTTTAAAAAATAATTAAAGTTAGAATTTGCAAATTTTTTAAGGAATTTTCAATAAGCATTCATAAAAAGAAGTATTATACGAATACCAAAAGTGTTATCGCAAAATCCATACCAACTTTTGTTACATATACACATAGTTGGACGTACTTGTAAATCAAATTTCTTGCGTGTACGTAAATTTTTGTAGGAGGAGTAGCATTTTAAAATCAGTTCCCAAATATTAAGTTTCTTCCTTAAAAAATTAAATAGCTAACTTCTTATGAAATTTTGAGCACAAAATCTGTTTTACATAGTATACACACATAGGAGGCAATCAAAAAAATTTTGAAAATCCTTAAATTAAAATTTTTTTCTTAAATCGTACCATGTTCCTTTAACGAGAATAGAAGAAGCAAGATGGAAAAAACAGAGAACGAGACCAGAATAAGAGAAGCAAGGACTAAAGAAGAGGAGGAGGCTAGACTCAGAGCCGAGAAGGAGGCAAGGCACATAGCTGAGGAGTAGGAAAGGCACATAGCTGAGGAGGAGGCAAGGCCCATAGCTGAGGAGGCCAAAATCAAGGCTGCGAAAGAAGCGAAAGTATTGGAAGCAAGGCGTAGAACTGAGGAGGAAGCTGGGTTTAGGGCCGAGGATGAAGCAAGGCGCATAGCGGAGGAGGAGTCTAAAATCAAGGCGGAGGAAGAACCCAAAGCAGTGGAAGAAAGGCACCCGGTGGAAGAAGAAAGAAAAATGAACGAAAGAAGGGCGTTGGAAGAAGAAATGAGATTGGAAAAAGAAAGATGCCTTGTAAAAGAGCAGATGCGATTTGTTCAAAAAAAGCATGAAATGAAAATGAAAGCAGAAGAACAGAAGCGCTTACAAGAAGAAAGATGTAAGGTAATGGAAGAGCAAAATCAATTGTTAAATGAAGACTAGGAAAAATTGTCAGATGAAGACATGGAGGTACTTCACGCAATCGAGAAGGCTCGTGCGTTTAAAAGTGAACGAGACTAAATGATTAGTGTGGATCCAGATGCTGTTGCACAACCTGTCGCTGTTGAAGAAAAAAAAATGGTTTATAAAGAGACTCATTTAATGGATCTTTAATTTCTGCCGATGATGAAACGTATGAAAAAAAAAAGAAAGAAGGAACACCGGTAGATGAGATAAAAGATAAATCTAAAGGTGGTATTAATCCTGCGATCCTTAGTAAAGAGACATTGGATTTAGAGGATGATGAAATTGAAGAAGAAAAGTCAAAATTGTCTAAGAGAAAACTCAAAAAACTAAGTAAAATGACAGTTGCCGAAATACAGCTAAAAGCGAATTTAAAAACCTCAAGCAACATTATACTTTTGCTCCATCATTGGTATTTTAAACGTAAATATTCGCAAGATGAACAAGTAGTAGACAAACTTGCTTGGAAACTGCTGGATTTTAACAAACGAGTTGGTATTATGAAGGTGCGACAATCATTGCGACAGAGAGAGAGAGGGTCAAAAGACAACGAAAGTTAAAATTAGGAAAGGAGTTAGACTTAAATTGGGAAAGAGTGACATATTCTCAGAAACGTCAAAATTGTGGTTTTAAACGGTGAGCGCCAAACCGAAAGTGACCATTCAGGGAGATAAAGCCGGGCCCAGCGCATTGTGGGACAGAAGAAAGATGGAGAGGAGAGACCCTCCTCCCTGGATGGCTGTGGGAAAGTTTAGGGGCAAAATCCCCAAAGGACAACCGCTGGGGTTCTTGACCCAACGGGGGTGAAGAATACTTTCGGGGACTGAAGGAGACATGGTGGAAATGCCCCCATCCCTACTCTGCACCGCCAATTAAACTTCGAAAAGAATCAGGCACTTGTCCCTCCTCCCCCCAAACGAATACTTTTGAGATAGGACATTGATAATTCGTAATGTATCCTTTTAATTATTTTATTTTTTTTGTTAATGTGGTATATGCATTTATGTTAATTTTAATATTAATTTAAAAGTGGAATTTTCATAGTTTGCTAGGAAAACGTCTATTATTGTTTTATTGACGTATTTAGTGTGTTGTTTACATGTGTACTTTTAGAATTAATTCGAGAATGTTATTTGAGAAGCTTGATATATTCATAGTAAGATTATTTTAGTTTATTTACTATCTGAATATAGAGAGTGAGGAAAAGTTAAGAAAGCATTGTTTGTATCATAAATCTCAAGTTTTTTCTAAACTTACGTTTGGTGAATTTTCCAAAGTGTATTTCTTTCTATGTAAACTATATTTTTTTTATTGTTTAACATTTTTTTAAAGATAGTTCTTGGTAATATTTTTTTTATGTGAATGTACTGATTTTGTGTTTATGTTTCTAGTATAATGTTTATAAGGTAACCCCCATTTTTGTTATTTACCAGTAATTGTACTATTGTGTATATGTGTATCTGTGTATGTAGTTGGCTAGCTTTAGGAAAAGGTCCCCAACAGAGCTGTAAGGTTATGGTTTCAGATTTATGATTAATTTGCAATTAACCATGATCTTGGCGGTGACGTGTAGTGGCTGACTACTGTTCGCGTGGATTATGGAAAGTTGGCGCTAATAGGCGCATTTCCGGAGAGGGGTTACTGTTTTTTGAAGGAGAAGGTGACTGACCCTCGAGCAGGACGGTTAAAGGTGAGAGAGAGTCCCTTGTTCGGGAAGCGCTAAAGGTTAGACTCTGGATTGAGTGGGAAGAAAAGCGAGTTGATTGAGAACCGACGCATAGCGCGTGATTTGTTGTAAGAAGAGATAATTTCCTGGGAGAATTTATAACATGACGGATTGTGTCTTTTTTGAGTGTAAGCGAGATAGAGAAGCGAGATGATTGTGTTTGATTTGAGAAGTTTTAGACAGTAAGTGAGATCGACGCATAGCGCGTGATCTAGTGTACTAAGAAGAGATAGTTTCTTGAGAGAATTTATTACACGACGGACTGTGTTTTGTTTGAGTGCAGTGAGAAGCGAGATCATTGTGTTTGATTTTAGAAATAGTTTAGAAAGTAATTGCGAGTCATCTCAATCTGTAAACATTTAAGAAATGTAAATCATATTTTAAATAATTAGTTGGTACTTCTCCGTTTCGCCTTTGCAAGTGATAAAGTCGCCAACAAAGATACAACCGACGCCAAACGGAATATTCGCGCTGGTAACGATTTACCACCACATTTTCAATACAGGTCGTCGCGGTCTTTTCTTATCAGTAATGTCTTATAAAAACATTAAAAAATGATTAGCCAATGAGAGCTAACATTTGTAACATTTTGTATGTGTATGTTGTGTATTGTCGCCAATAAAGATTGCTTGGTGAGATTTGCACCGGCGGAACGAAAAGTACGGATTAGTTTTATCATTGGATTTATTTCGAATTATAATAACTTTGTACATACATATGTATTCATAACTGATACGTTAAAGCCCTTATACGTAGCTGAATTTCTATTTCCTACATATATACAATCCATCGTCGAATTCTTTCTATATCCGTAATTGATTTTTACTTAAGAAATATAATATTTTAATTATATTTCAAATGATTTTTAAATTTTCAAATTTATTTAAGTTAACCAAATTTGTTTCTTAAAGGCCCGTTTTCAGAAATCTTATCGGTCAGCAGAAGATGAATTCAAACATCGATCCATTTGGAAGAAGAATTTTTATGACATCATGCGACACAATTTGGAAGCTAGCTTAGGATTCCATTCATACAAAATGGGATTCAATGAGTTTTCAGATATGGTAAGAAATTTTTTTTCCTTGCAGATTGTTTTATGCGCAAAATTATAAGGGTTGCCCAAATGAAAAGTAGATATACTCTATTGCGTCAGCATGAGTGCAGCTATAGCAGAACCACTAAACAGGGTCATGAAAGAGGGTTGGAATTGTACACCTCATACGATGGTTAACAGTGAAACTTGTTGGTGGTAGAGGGAATTAATTGAAAGTAAAATCATGCCATATAAGGATGCGTCCAGATCGGAAGTAGGTGCGATAACACGGTTTCTGATTGCAGAAGGAAAGTTTAATTTGGACATCCTATTGACGAACAGTGACAGTCTATGATGAACACTGTTTAAGTCGAACGTCTTGAACATTTAGCGTAAAAGTTTTCGAAAAGTGCAGCAAACGATATCGGTTCTCCATGACAGTGTCCATCCACATGCCTCCCGTGAAACCAAGAAAACTTTAACAAAAAATCCGTAGGGAAATGTTAGAACATCCACCGTACAGTCCGTATATGTCAACCTGTAACTTCTACGCCTTTAGGACACTTAAGACAAAAAGCGTTTCTGTTTGAACGATGAAATTATGGAAACTGGGTAGGACTTCTTCAAGAATCAACCACATTCTTTCTAGACTGCTGCCGAAACGACGGGACCTGTGTTACAACCCCCTGAGTGATTTCCTTTGATTTCCAATAAAATTATTCTTTCTATTGAACTTGTACACTTTTCATTTGGGCAACCCTTATATATTTGAATATTTATTATTTTAAGGAAAAATAAGATGAAAGTATTTTAAAATTGTTTTATCGTTATAGATATGCTAACAATGTTTTAAGAGTTTTGTACTTAAAACAAGAAATTAATTGCCCTGACACATATATTTTTACTTATTTCACAATTTAATGAGTATTACTGATAGTTTTAAAAACGGTTTATACTTAAAACTATAATTCATTTTTGCATCATATCCGAAAAATGCAAAAGCAACAAATTGATTACAGTACTCGATTTATAAGATCAATCGAGTAGAACTACCAAAAAAAAATTGTGCATAAATTAAAAGTTGTAAATTTAGAGTTAATGCCATAGTAAAGTAACACTAGAGAATTCATGACGGATTTTGTTATTTGAGATCCGCTTCCTTAATTTTCTCACCACTCTATGTGAGATCTTACTGGATTCGCACATAGTGCAACTTTAGAAGATTCAGGATTCGAATACGTGGCTTCAAAGTTCGTTATTTATCATCATTCGGATATCTTCATCGCGTATGAATTTCATGAGCTACAGTGAACATAGTTTAACACGAAACTGAGAGTGCTGAAATATTTTTTCGTGTTAAAGCGTATTCCAAAAAAAAAAAAGATGTATATTTAACAAAATTAGTTTTTTAGAGTACATTTTAACACATAGATATGTGTATATGCATGTATTTAATAAAAATGAATAAAACAAACATTTATAAATAAAATTTATATAAAACAAAATTTTCAAGTTTTTGAAAAAACATAACATTTATTGAGTTTTTGGAAAATAATCTGATATTTTTTCTTTACGCTGTCTTTTTTAGAATAAAATTGTCTACAAAACTGTTCGACGTCGGTCATTTTGTCATTCATTTACTCAATGGAATTTGCGTACCTAAATAACAGCGTATCCTTTCTTCCATGATGTTCCTCATTTCGGATGTTTTTGTGTGGTGTTTGTAGGGTTGGAGGGCGGAAATAGCTTAGATAAACAAAATTGATTCATGTCACAGACTATTCCGAGGGTACTTCGAAGCCAAATTAGCCTCCACAACCTCTCTTTCATTTCGCATCCCTCTTAAATCCCGCCTGCGTGACTGATTTATCTGTATTTTGTTCATTACCAGAAGGAAAATCTTTTCGTTTTTGTATTAAGAGAAAAAAAAATGCATGAAAATACATAGTTTTTTTTGTCGGAACCGTTGTGTTATTTCGTGTTAACCGATATTTCGTCTTAAGCGGTTTCACCTTAAGGGAATTTCATTGTACCTGTAAAACATTGTTTGTCATAATATGTAAGTAAATTAAGGAATTATGAAATAATTATAGAAATAGGGTTATGCCGGGAATTTTAAATATTTGAAATTTACAAAATAAATGATGCTTTTCTTTTCATTATTTCTAAGAATATGGAAGCTTGAATATTTATAAAAAAACCAACCGTGGAGTGTAGGATTATGAGTAGCATAGTTCAAGTGTATATAGCGTAAAATCTTGATATTTGTGGAACGAAAATTTATTGAAAGGACAAATTATAAGAAAATAAAAAAAAAAGCATCTTTCTGAAACAATTTTTAGTTTTTGTCTAGAATCTCCAAAAGATAAATTAACAAAGTAAGCACTGATATTATTCTTCTAAAACGTTTCAGAATTTTTTGTAACTATTCATTTTATACCAATCTTTTCATTTACATCCGGTAAATTTCTTTAAATGGATTCAAATTGAAAAAATAAGCTACTTTAAATTATTATTTTCTTAAAAAAACTGTATTTAATTGACTGTTTAATTTGATGACTTTATTGTAATTGACGAGAATTTTCCCTCGATTTCATAAAATGGTACTCTTGCAAATAAATAAATAAAAACAAAACAAAGGAACAATATTAATATATTGCATAAATAATCTTCCAGTAAATAAAAAATAGTACAACTTCTTTTAAACGAAATCATGATATTATTGGATTGATTGATTCATTTGATTAATATAAAATTTACTAATATTACTGCTATCTTCATTATGATAAATCAACTACAATCTTCATCATTCATGTTTGTGCTTTCAACCCAAATTTGACCTTTTTCAACATTCAATGTCCCAAAATTCTGACTAAACAATTTTAAATTGTTCTAATTTTAAAACAATTTTCTAAACGCGAAGAAGGGTTTCTTAAATGAATTTAGCAAAAGAAAAATTTTGTTGTATTTCTTTATTTAAACTGATATATACCTAAGATAGAAACATAGAAAACAGGGCATAAATTACTTTATATATAACCCAGTGCTTCTCAAACTTTATATACTTGCGACCCAATTTTCAGTCATAATTTTCATCGCGCCCCCCTTCATACAATAATATTGTATTGAATTCAATAATAATATTCTTTGACGTAAAGCTACAATACGACTTTAATTGTAAACCGTACAAATTATCAAGATAAGTATATAATTTTATGACATGCCCATAGGGTCACTGGTAATTATTAAACTTGTTTTTAACATAGTGCTGTTAAATTAATTATGAAACACATTGTGCAGCACTGATACATTTATAAATGTTTTATATCAATGTAAATGCTTATTTTATTTTTTATTACTTCAAAATATATTTTGTTTTGCTTCCTTTCAGTAAATCAATAATTTTTTTTAAATAATCTTTTATTTTCGACTTTTCAATATACTCGCGCCCCCCTTGTAGGGTAATCAAGCCCCCTTAGGTGGGCGCGCCCCACAGTTTGAGAAACACTGGTTTAACCCTTTCAGGATTAAGGTAAAGATTTTTTCCCATTTTAAAATTGGTGATTGTGTCCTATTTAACTATAATCTTATCTGCAGTTTTATGCTCGTACAGAATGTCAAAAAAAAAATAAATAAGTAAATAAATAAAATAAAAAACACCTATGCCGAACACAATTAATTGAAAGGGAACTTTTAGGGAAAAAAACCTGTCAAATCAATTGGGGCCAATGATAAAACATTCGAGGGCTGAATTCTCATTCATATTACTTATATTCAGTTCACATTATATATTATTCTGTTTTCTCACATATTTTAAGTTACTTGGTTAAAATAAATTTGTGCAGTATTAAAGTTTTTATTTGAACAAACAAAAACAATGTCTACTAAAATGGGTTCATTTAGGTTCGGAACTTATAAATAGAAACGATTGTACTACTGAAATCCAAAAGAGTATTACTATGGCTAATAGGAAATACTAAATGCTCATGGAATACTAAAATATATGAAATCGAATTTAATCAAAAGAAAAACAAAGGTTCTATTGTATAAAAGCAGGGCCGACTCTAGCATTTTTGCCACCCCGGACAAGAATGGAAAATGCCGCCCTCTGTGCAAAGCAAAAAATTATAATTTAAAAAGATAAATTGTTCCCGTAGATACACACCTATGTATATGTATATATATATATATATATATATATATGTTTGTATATATATGTAACGTATTGGCCGGGTGGTATAATTTTCGAATGTTAGTAGGTTTTCATGAAACATCTTTTTATATTCATATGACATATCAAAGGCGTTACGACAATACAAAAGATAAATAAATGAAATACCAAATTTACACCCAATATTATTTCAGAAAATATATCAAATTTTTTGCAACAAAAAAAATGTATATATATATATTTCAAATTCTATCCAAATGCCGCCTGTAGAATTTGCCGCCCAGGGCAAGGGTCCGGTTTGTCCGGCCTTAGAGCCTTCCATTATAAAAGTATTTTAATATCGGTATTAACTTATGTATTTGAAACTTGGTCCATGTCTCGAACAGATGAGAATATAATAAGTATCTACGAAAGGAAAATTTTGAGATTTATTTTCTGAGGAATTCAAGAAAATGGAACGTGGTGAGAAAGAGATCAAATTTCGAGCTCTATCAATCATATAATGAATCTGATATTGTTAACTTCATCAAAATACAACGAATTAAATGGGCAGGCCACGTTTTCAGAATGAACGAAGATCGCACCACGAAAAAAAGTCTTCAATGATCAACCAATTGGCACACGAAGAAAGGGCAGGCCAAATATTAGATGAATTGATGGCCTAGAAAACGATATCTTGGTTTTGAGAACTAAGAATTGGAAAACACTGGAAGGAAGAAGGCTTTTTGAGAAGGCCAAGGCCCACCATGGGCTGTCGAGCCACTGAGGCAGGAAGGACTAAAATGGGTTCAACTCATATGACATCAGAGTCACATGATAATGACAAGCACGTGTTTTTAACCAATTAGTTCAAAAATTATGTGACGCCATAATCTCACGATAAAAGTAATGATATATTTCCAGCTTATTAGTTGAGACATAGCCATCCTGTGATGACCATGTCTTGCCGGTTCCGCGTAAGCTAGAGGTGTGGGATTATCAAAATGATGAGACATAGTTCTTAATACAACTTTTATTAATAGTAACTTATAATACTTAAGTTCTAATTTGACAATTATTAATTAGAGTGAGAGTCAAGCCCGAATTAAATCACGTATTTAAGTCAGATCACGCAATTAGATCCTCTATCTCAATTATCCTAAATAATCCTGTTATCTAATTATTTATATCTAATATTACCTTTTCCAGTTCTGGTCCCTTGACCTAGAGAATATAATCTATAACTTTATATTTGAAGATTCTTGATCCGCAATGCAGCTAATTCTTGATTGCTTATTCTTGGTCCGCAAGATTTCACACTAAGCTTTGTCACGCTATTGATCAGAATGATTCCACACTACAACCTCTGAGCCTGCTACGCTAAGCTATGCTATTCTATCTCTAGGTTTGCCACGCTATCCTTTTATAGTATATCTCATTTACATATTCGATCCGTTTCTCTTCTTGGTATTGGGTTGGAAAGTTTTGCCATTAATCGTGGCCGTCAAAGAACATAGGAGTCATGTTAATCAGAAAGACGCGAGAGACGTCACATAGTTAATGTACTTCGTTGTTGCCAACATTTGCTCTTTTCAGAAACTTTCTCTTAAAAAGTGCATATTTATCAACAATAATATAATAAAGCAAATAATATACAAATAATATACTTAAAAGTACATGCATAAAATGAGATTTTAATTTTAATTTTAAAATCTTTTTGTGCGAAGTTTTTTTTTCGTAACATTTGAACATCTTAACTTATTTATATAAAATTTGAATAACAGGTACAATTAGTTTAATGTCTGGTTTGAATTCAATGGAGAACGTATGTTTCTCTATCATGAGATCGCCATCAATTGAGCCCATTACACTTGATGCAATTTTAAATAACACACTAATTCAAAGAAAAAACTAAGCATTGTTACTTACTTTTCTTATGATTTTTACACATTTTTGTTCAAAACAAATTAAAATAAACAATTACATACTAATAGTTACTCTTAACAGCTTTATGATCCGGTAAGGGTTAAAAAAACTCTTTTTTTTTTGTTGCACCGTTTACCAAAAGAGGAAAGACTTCCAAGTTTGAATACCAGGGCAAACTGAAGTTTAATTTACAATTTGTGCATAGCAGTAGTATAGAGGTGTGTGAGAAATCTATTGTATTAGTTTTGTCCACGCATAACATAACTATGTTCATGTCTTCCTTTATATATCTATTGGTATATATCTTTTAATATCATTTAATGTACAAGATCACTTTTTTTTATGAACAGACTGTTGAAGAGATGGTGGGAAGCGTAAAAAAGTACGAAAAGAAAAGCCTCCTTCCGAAAAAAGGGCTCGATTGGTCACCCAATGCTGTAGACAAGCTGCCAGAGAAACTCGATTGGAGAGATGCAGGATTAGTTACGCCTGTCAAAAATCAAGTGAGTACTGATTGTTGATTTAATGAAAGAACCTTCAACTGTGTGCAATTATATTC
Source organism: Trichonephila inaurata madagascariensis (assembly GCA_019973955.1). Lineage (NCBI taxonomy): Eukaryota > Metazoa > Arthropoda > Arachnida > Araneae > Nephilidae > Trichonephila > Trichonephila inaurata. Next base: position 45,792 of record BMAV01021029.1, on the reverse strand, counting down.
GTTTTGATAATAATCTTATTATTCTCGCAAATTTTGTGTTAGTTCTTATAATACTATTTCTTTCTTCAATTTTGCTGTTTCCATGCAATTATTCACAATTCCTACTATTAGCTTACTCTCTCTCTATATTTATTTATATATATATTTATCTTGTTTAAATTTTCATTCGTTAATAAAATACTTTCTATTCCTTCAATGAAGTTCAAATATTTTTTTTAACTTGTAGTGGATGACACTTGATGTTAATACAGTTTTTTCAAATATTAATTAATTATTTAAATTGAATTAAATTGATTACTAGTTTCTGATGCCAACCTAGATTCGTCTCCACTGTTGTAACAATGTAACTGATAAAACAAAGACAAAAGTTGTCGTCGAAAACTTGTTTTTCAGCCAAACTGGGTGTGCATTGTAACAACAATACTCTCTCCCTATATATATTTATTTATATATATATATATATATATCTTATTCCAATTTTCAATCATTAATAAAATACTTTCTATTCATCCATTCAAAGTAGGAATTGACTTAAATTTTTCTTTTATATGTGTGTATTACTTGTTTTTAGTTAACATTAATGAAACTAGAAGCTGTTAAGATAGTTTGGCTATCAATTTTGAATAAATCACAAAAAGTAAAAAAAAAATGGTTAACGTGCTCTCTATAGTTTATTTCAACCACAACTTATATTCATTTTACACTTCTGTTAGATTGATTATTTTTTGATGCCCTAGGAAGAAATATATTTATGATTTGTCTCTCAAGAAAGCAATTTTTTGATTTACTTGATAAAAAAAAAGCTATTTAGCTCTTCATCTGTGTCCTGTGAATGTTCGAATCTTGAGCCCTTAATTTTATTGATTTATTTAAATATATCACACGAGGAAACTTCATAGAACTATCCGTTCAATATAAGTAATTATTCCATTTATATTATTCGAAGATACGTGAAAGTTAGGAAAGTGAACTTGGAATTGATGTGATATTGGAAATATTCTCGCGCGTACATTTATAGGTCTCTTATAAGCAGTAATGGGGAAACTATAATTCTTGCAAGTATATCATCCTAGTTGTTCTGAACACAACCTCGCTACTTGATGATAAGTTAAAAAAATGATAATTGTTCTAAACGCAACCACGCTTTTTGATGATAAATTAAAAAGGATAATTGCTCTGAATACAGACACTCTACTTGATGATAAATTAAAAA
>BMAV01021029.1:16808-39624 GCA_019973955.1 Trichonephila inaurata madagascariensis | reverse complement strand
CCCCCTTTACAATTCATGGACATCCAAATTATTTTTTCGCTGACGTGGATCCTTTGCAGGTCGTCATATACCCCTGGAGGACTATACAGACCACTTTGGGAATCACTGCTCTAAACTTAAAAAATCTAAAAAAGGGGCTTCCAATCCACGGATGAACACAGTTTATTTCATTGCAATTCCATAATAATAAGCTGTAACTTTTGGATACTTTGAGCCGGGACACCCTGTATGTAATAAGAATTTTAAAAAGTATTTGACGATGGAAATTAACTTTTTCAAATAATTGTGCATGCAAGACAAACCGCTTTTTTTTTCTTTCAAATCCTTATTTCTTTTAGTTTGTAAATGCATAATTCTTTTCTGTTGTGGCAATTCGATCTTATTTGCTGTTACTATCCAAGATACTCTGAAATATTTATACACAGATTGTAACTTATATGTAAATTTCTAGATTAATTGAAGAAATCTAAAGTTTTCGTTAAGATCTAAGACTGAATGTTAAAAAAAAATAGATTTTAGAATAGATATAGTAAATAGTACACAGATAAGTGCGTTTTAAAATGTTTTAATAAAGATAAATGTAGGTGAAAGTATAAAAAATAAAATATATATTATTAATATTTTAATATTCTTTTACACCATACTAAGCTGACTTAAGAACAGAAAATTTTACAATTGATATACTATAACTGAAACCTTGTTGATATAAATAAGCAGCACACAAAAACGCAAAAAAAGAACAGTGACATTGGACTGATAACAAATTACGATTAGATAGCAAAACTGAAGTTTGAATTAGTACCTTATTCGCGACTTCTATACTAAATTACCTTGATGAACTTGACGCTAATTTAATGTCACATGCAGCAGAATCTATTATTTTGCCCCACTGCCTTTGATGGAATCCACAAATTTGAATCCGCGATTCATGCTTCGCTAGATATTAAGATGGTGATGATTTCAATATTGGGTCCATCTCGATTCCAGAAATATAAATGAATTTGAATTCTAACTAAATTGTCTTTTCAGGAAAATTAAATGACATTTATCAGTATGATAATGTTTATACACTCTAGACATCCCCTCCCTTACATGAATATATCTATGGATATACATATATGAAGGAGAATGTAAAAAATATACCTAAAACATGACAAGGGAAGTAATAGAAACAAAATACAAAAAATGCAACAAAACAACAATATATGTATGTAAAGGAAAGTAATAAATACAAATAAACAAAAATTAAAAAGGGAGTCCAGGGAGTCAAAAAGTAATTTCAGACCAAATAAGTGGGGTTAAATTTGTTTGATGGTACCAACCATCCCCCTTCTCTTTGTATATATATATATATAAAATAAAAGTGAAGAAGTACTAGAACCTACAGTGCTAAAGCAGGAAGAAATTGGAATTCACCAGACACAACAAAAGTAGATACAAAAAAAGTCTTTGGAACTAAACTGGAGACCTATTATGATTTCTAAAGCTGTCACTGAATTAGGCCAGTGAATTAGGGTTAGCAATGCTTTATGGATCCATCTTCCCCGTACAGCAGAAACTTTCGACATAACAGGAAAAAAAACCAAGTTGAAAAGTTAAGCCTAATAAGAACACGTGGAAGAAAAACTGCTAAAATATTAAAATGAAGCTAAGAAAAGAGAACAATAATGAATGTCTCAAAGAGAGGAATAATAATAATAAAATTTAAAAAAAAAACACTTACGTGTAAAATAATTACTGGAGATCGAAAATTCAACCTTCCACTATAAGCTCCCAACGCGAAATGACGTAAAATGACGAATGCTATTGAGACGACTATTTGAAAAGGAAAAATCGTGGCGCCACCTGAATATTTATTTTGCAATTAAACAAACCACTAAGATTTTTTAAAAAATAAACTAAATAAAGGAAGTTTTAAAAACGATAAAGAACAAAGTTAAGAATAGATAAAATCAAATAGAAATATATTACAAAGTAAATAAATATATATAGAGAGAGAGAGAGAAAGAACAAGAAAAATTTTTGTTCGCCAAATTAGTTTTCTTTGGTGATTCGCAAAGAAAACTAAATACATCTGTGTTACAGAAAGAACTTACAGGAAACAAGGCTGAAAAGAAAGCTAAAACTCTTTTTATTGTGTTGCTATCGAAATCTCTTTTCCCAAATTCTAAGTACAAGCACGCTCTGCGCTAAAAAAATTCTTAGAATAAAAATCTCGAATTTATTTTTATCCTACCAGATCGATAAAAGATAAAGAGCAGTTGTAATGTAAGTTATAATCATATGATCAAATACATATATATTTATACCATTTCTTTTTTAGATAATGATGGATGCAACGGCGGAGATGTGAGTTCTGCGTTTGAATATATTATCAATAATGGTGGAATAGATACAGAGGTTTCCTATCCATACACAGCAAAGGTATCACGTATTATGTTATTTGTTCCAATGTAAAATGCGTTATCTTAAGAGGAAATTGAACGGTTTCTTAATAAAGGTTGTAAATTGTAGTAAGGATGATTTTTTTTTTTTTTTTTTTTTGGTTTCTGCATATTCATCCTTTCTAATAAATAAATGGTACTTACGTATTATCGCAATGGTATTGGTAACATTATATGAAGCGAGACACATGGTTCCCAATTCAACGCGTACGACACATGTGAAATCGGTGTTTCTTGACAAGTTATCTTGAACATTGGCATTGTTGCGGTAGTATGTAAGTACTAAATAAATAAATGAATCTAAGGAGCTTAAATGTTACTTTTTAAAGACTCAAATTCAATAATACTCAAATATTTTGTATCTAATAAAAAGAATAATCGAGGAAATACAAACCGGTAGTTTCACTGTAGGTATCGCTTAAGGTATCTGACTACGTTCGGAACCGTGATTTTGCAAAAGCTAGAATTTTTGAAATGTAGAAGTGGGTTTATCCATGTTTTACGACAACAGAAGGGAGAAATTTTAAGAAAAAAAACGACGATAATTATTTCAATGGGTTGTAACTCTGAAAAGAATGTGAATTTTTCAAAAATTCTAGTTGAGCCTCTGTAGAGAGGTTTGAGTTATATAAAGGCAAAATATTATTATAATAGAAGCATTTTTCACAAAAGGAGAACATTTTGAAAAAAAGATTATTCTAAGTTAATTTTTTGCCAAAATATTGTATTCAAATAATATTTTTTGTCAAAATGTCCTTAAAACAATTTTATGCATCTATTCTAATCTGAGTGACACTAAATATCATGAAAATTATCCATTTATGTGCTTTTGCAAAATCATGGTTCCGAACGTAGTCGGATACCTTAATCATAAAATGGGGCGAGGAAGAAGCAAAGATGGTCTCAAGTTTATAAGGTACCTACGTATTATAGCAACAATCGCCAACTTTCAAGATAACTCGCCAAGTTGTTAACACCCGTTTTGCATGTGTTGTACACGCTGAATTGGCAACCATGTACTTCGTTTCATATAATGTCGCCATTACGATTGCGATAATACGTAAGTAGCAATTATACTAATTGCATGATTGGTTTTCTAAATATCTGGGATCCAAAAGGCATTAATTATACTTATTTTAAAATGGACTGTGAAATACAAATACCAGACTTAGTCGCTTGTCTTTATTTCTTTAGAATGGTACCTGTCACTTTGATAAGGCGAACATTGGAGCCACCTGCACCGGATACTTGAACGTACCTGACGGAGATGAAGCAGCTTTGAAACAAGCTGTTGCTACTGTGGGTCCAATATCAGTCATTATAGATGCTTGCCATAATACCTTCATTAATTACAAGTATGGAAAGAAACATACACCATATTTACTCGAATCTAAGCAGCACCATTTTTCCAGTGTTAATGCTATTGAAAATCGGGAGTGGCTTAGAATTGAAGGATAAACATTTGTTGTGTGGAGGGAATTGAATTTCAACCCCTTTCAAAAGCAAAAATGTAATCGTCCATTCTGGCTACTTGCTTCGTTGGCTTATCCCATTCAGCATTTTATTTCCTGTAATTCAGTTTGTAAAGTTGCCACCCTCGGGTGCCCTTCTCCTTGATTATCAGCGTGAGCTAGAGGTGTAGGAATAACGAAAGAAAACTGGAGGTTTCCATGATCTTAATATGACTTTATTAAGACCTTAAACTTAAACTTCTAACAGATTAGATAATAATATATGAGAGAGAATCTACGGTGGATAAACACACAATATATAATACCGAAATAACGTAACCCGGACCACTATCAATAACTAACTCACCTAAACTCAATTCCAATACTATCACAGATCCTAATGTTAAATAGTCAATCCTACCTTAATTTCAATCTACGATCCAATCTTACTGGAAGTTGCGTATTTACTGGAGTGCAATGGTATGCACCTTGACCTAATGGCTCTATGTCCGGATTAACTTTTGTTGGCTGTCACTTCACAACAGAATCACGAACTATCATAACATTCTCCAAATTGCCACAGCGCTTACTCTAACTTCTGATATTTAAAAGCTTCCTAATTTGCATCTTTCATTCACGCCTTACTTCTTGGTTTGGTTGGAAAAGAGTTGCCATTAATTCTGGCCCCAAAGAACCCAAAGGGCATGTTAATGAAAAGACGTCACAAGTCTACCCTAAACATCGTTGTATTTAGGAATTTTTTTGTACAAGCTTTCTTTTAATCATCTAAACACCAAAGAGATCGGTAAAAGCTTCAAGACCAGCTCACTAAGACGCAAGCATGAAAAAGGAGGCAATTTTATATGCAGAAAAAAAAACAGAAACAGTGTAACAGCCACTGAAAATCTGACAAGGATGAAACAAATGTACGTCGATGGCGTAAACAAAATGATATAATTTTTGCATATAAATATTCAAGAATCTTTAATAATTGTCTTACATTTTTCTATAAAGCATTGTTTGAAAAAAAAAACGTTGCACAACAAATGCATTGGATGGCATGGAAGACGAGCTGTGACAATGGAAGAAACGAATCATTTTGGACACATGATAATGACGATTAGAGTAATTATAGGTTCATGTATGTATTTGTGAAAGTTTTTAATACTGGTAAAATGAATAAACTATTAACTTATTATTTCTTATTAATTTTTTTAAATTTCCAACTATCGGATATCGATGTGTGAACTTTTTACACAATTTTTTAAAAATTTTTTCTCAAAAATGAGTAGAGAATTGGGGGTGCAGCTTAGAATCGATGACTAGATTCTTTCACAAAACATTTTCAGAATTTGGGGTGAGGATTAGAATCGATGGCAGCTTAGATTCGAGTAAATATGGTAAATAAAATTAAAACTTTTAATTAAAAACGGATGAATCATATAAATTGAATAAACTGTTGTACATTAATTGCCAAATAAATGCTGTCGACCAATTTAGTCAAATCTTTATACGTCGCCAAATATATCGCCAATAATAGAAATCGATCCCACACACATTCGAACACAGTAATACTAACGATGAGGCTGAATTTGGCAATATTTTTTGAATAGGCGATATATTTTTGTTTGGCAAAATTGGTTGGCGGTGTATGATACGTAAGTATTGAATTGTTTTGAAATATTACTTAATTACTATAAGGATTTTTAAATATTCGATCACTTATAGAACAGCAAAATTAAAACAAGTGTTCCTTAATTTAATAAATTCTCTTATATCATTAACAACTACATTAAAACTATCCAAATTTTCTTACACATGTTCATATAAACTAATCTGAAATTAGAATTCTAATAATGTGGTGGAATTTAATCTAATACTTTTTAAAATTAAAAACACTTTCTAAAAGGTTGAAGATAAGAAAAAAAAGGAAACTCTTAATGGAATGTTATGCAATTAATAACACACACACACAAAAAAAAAGGTTTTACATAAATAACAGAAACTTTTATTTATATTTCGAATAACCTAAAAAAGAAAACCCTTTTTTGTTTATTGGGATACGTATTATGCATAGTAAACTTAAGTGGCATATGTTAAATTTCAAAGTAAGCATTGTGTGGTGTGATACACACAAACCACACTTGAACTCTAATTATAATGCAGTTCAATTTTGAAGTGATAACTTTTTTAGGCTTGTTTTGCTGAAGAGTGAATTTAAATGAAATGTCAGGTGCAGCAGCGTTACGCTGATTCGGTTTTTCTCGGCTCCAGTTAGCTTACACGCGCTCGGATCGGCGACTCTCGTTTAGTTTTGAATTTTTAGTTTTTTTAATTTAAATGAAAAATTCATGCACACTTTTTACCTTGAAGTTTTATTTTCTTTCTTTGAATAGTACTGTCATGCAGCCTGTGCATAATTATTTAAACATTGCCCTTTTCAGAAAATGAATGAAATAAACAAATTCTCCGATGAATTGGCGAAAACATTATTAACAATTCTTAACTACGAGAACTACTTAACGCCCGCGTGCGAAAATGTCTTGAAAGAAAACATAGTACATCCAAATTCTCTTGCCAAATCCAATTGAATTCTCTTGCCTAGAATAAATCAAAAGTTTCCACTTCTATCATGTGGTCATAAGCACACACATTTTCTTAAAATATGTTCTTATATTGCTTGAAAATAATAAACTATTTAAATATAAGGTGAACTTATATAAAGCTTGAAAAAGCTTGAAGCATATTCTAAGACTTTTTAAGTTATACCACTACGTTCGGAACCGTGATTTTGTAAAAGAGTATAATTGGATTATATTTAGGATATTTAGGGTCACTTAGATTAGAAAACGTATATAAAACTGTTTTAAGAAGATTGTTACAATAAAAAATTATTTAAGTACAATATTTTGACAAAAAAGAACACAGAAAGACCAATTTTCTAAGTATTCTCCTTTTGTGAAAAATGCGGTGGCCACGGTAGCCGAGTGGTATAGGTATCGGATCGTGGCTTGCCTTGTGACGAGTTCGAGCCCAGTACCACTAAAGAGCCGCCGTGTAGGGCAGCGATGCACGTTAAATCTGTCGAGAGCTGAAACGTCCTCCCGTTGGTGTGGTGTGGTAGTTAGGAGAGGGGGTGCCAGCTCAGGTGTCGTCCACGTCACTTGACCATGGTTCTCAAAATTACGTGGTCCGTCGCCAAACAGCTGAACAGTGCGACGTTAATATTCAATCATTTGTGAAAAATGCTTCTATTATAATAATATTTTGCCTGTCTATAGCTCAGAACTCTGTACACCGGCTCAACTAGAAATTTTGAAATATATAACTTAGAAGTGGGTTTATCCATGTTTTACGACAACAGAGAGGAGAAATTTTAAGGAAAAAAACGCCGATAATTATTTCAATGGGTGGTAACTCTAAAAATAATGTGAATTTTTCAAAAATCATAGTTGAGCCTCTGTATAGAGGTCTAAGCTATATACAGGCAAAATATTATTATATTAGAAGCATTTTTTATAAAAGGAGAACATTTTGAAAAAAGGTTATTCTAAGTTAATTCTTTGCCAAAATATTGTATTTAAATATTTTTTTTTGTCATAATAGCCTTAAAACAATTGTATACATGTTTTCTAATCTAAGTGGCACTAAATATCCTGAAAAGTATCCATTTATGAGCTTTTTTTAAAATCACGGTTCCGAACGTAGTCGGATACCTTAAGGAAAAAAATGATAAATAACGGAAGATATTTTTTTAAAATCATAAATTCCATTAAATTTTTGTTTATAAATTGTTTTCTAGTTGTTTTTAAGTAAGCTGTATTTTCTAATAGTGTTAAGAATACAATAACGTTATATTAAAATTAAATGAAGAATTTCTTACTGCTCAATACAATTCCAGATAGGTACTTAAGTATTATCGCAACCTTTGGGCGACATTATATGAAACGAAACATATAGACGCCGATTCAGCGCGTAGGGCACATAATAAATCGAGTTTTCCATTTTGCGAGTTATTAATAGAGTTGGTGATTGTTGCGATAAAATACGTAAGTACCCACAGAAATTTCAAATAAAAAACTTGAAAGTGTTTTTTAATCGATTTTTAAAAACTTTATTGTACATAAAATGCCCCATACTTCGAAAGATGTGACTTTAATAAAAAATTATAAATTGAATGTTAAAGAAATAAACAATAAATGTTTTAATTAACAGGAGTGGAATTTTCGATGAGCCTAAATGTCGGACAGATATTCCCAGCCATGCTGTGCTTGTGATTGGTTACGGAACGGAGAACGGCAAAGACTATTGGTTGGTTAAAAACAGGTAAATAATAAGTTTAATTTTGAATTTAGTAACTTTTAATGTGTAGTTTACATTTTGCAAATAGCAATTATATTTTATCAAAAAATTTACAAATTGAAAAATGAGGTTTTTATCTGTGTGATCGATTAAAAAATATCTTACAAACAATTACTGTACTATAAATATTAAAAGAAACCCAGTGGCTGTGTGGTAGCGTATCACGCTTCCACGTCACAGGTCCGATGTTCAAATCCCGGACTGGGCAAGGTCGACTCAAACTTTTATTCCTTCAGCGGGTCGATAAAAGAGTATCAAACTTGATTAGGAACTAAACACAGGGGGGTTCGCGTCAGACTGACCATCTGACTGAAACATCTGCTCTTGCACCTCAGCACCCAAGGTCACGAAAACTGAGATAGGCACAGTAGGCCTTGGCCCTCATGGGCTTTTGCACCACTGAGTTTATAAATATTTAAGGTATTCGACTACGTTCTGAACCGGGATTTTGCAAACGCGTATAAATGGATAATATATATGATATTTTGTGTCACTTAGATTAGAAAATGTATATAAAATTGTTTTAAGTATAGTATTATACAATAAAAAATTATTTAAGTACAATATTTGGACAAAAAATGAACATAGAATGACCCATTTTCAAAATATTCTCTTGTGAAAAGTGCTTCTATTATAATAATATTTTGCCTGTATATAGCTCAGACCTCTGTACAGAGGCTCAACTAGAGTTTTCGAAATATACAACTTTATCTTTGTTTTACGACAACAGAGGGGAGAAATTTTAAGAAAAAAACACCGATCATTATTTCAATTGGTTATAACTCTAAAAATAATGTAAATTTTTCAAAAATCATAGTTGAGCCTCTGTACAGAGCTCTGAGCTATATACAGGCAAAATATTATTATAATAGAAGCATTTTTCACAAAAAGAGAACATTACGAATAAAGGTTATTCAAGTTAATTTTTTCCGACATATTGTATTTAAATACTTTTTTTGTCAAAATGTCATTAAAACAATTTTATTCATGTATTCTAATCTAAGTGATACTAAATATCATGAAAATTATCCAATTATGCGCTTTTTTAAAATCACGGTTCTGAACGTATTCGGATACCTTAAAGTAAAAACCCCGACTTGTGTGAAGTTATTATTGGATTTTATTGTTATTTGACCGGTAAAAAAAAATTACATATTAACGCAATAGTGACTTATTTCAATGAGAAAGATAATTGAAGACATGAAATTAAATTTCTAATTTTTGACGTTGCGGATACAATTTATAGTTTTATAAATTAAAGTTGGGGGAAGCATAATTAGATAACTTTAAGGTTTAAAATTATAGTTAAACAAGGTGCTATATTTCAATGTGTTTATTTTTATCCTTGATAATAACTGTATGCAAATTATTAAAATAGCACTTTCTTATCTACACGATTTAAAAAAAAAAGAAATATATTCTTCCTCATTCTTCACTTTTTGCTAAACTTTGTCCTTAATCGTTCTTTTCTATTCAAATCATTTATATTATTTTTATTCCAAGATAAACTTCAAAAAACCTTTCTTAATGATAAACTTGCCTTTTTAAATCAGAACACCAAAGAGAAATGTTCCAAGCTTTGAATCTAATTGACTCTGTGACTTTGAAAATTTAAGTTTTTTTAACATTATTCACGTTTTTCACTTATACAAATGGCGATATTTTTCTTGGTGAGGGAACTCGCGCGGCAAGCAAAAAAAGAGCATTAACTAACTCTCTCAGGAGCTTACTTAGGAAGTGGAGAGATTAATGAATTGTCGGAAGATGAAAAACTTACTTTCGGTGAACTCCGAAATGATTTCAGAGCAAAGTGTAGCGAAATAAAACTGAAAAATTAAAGTAATCAGGAGTTTATAAATTTTCTAACATATTTTTCACTTGAAGATTTTTATTAATGCAAATTTTTGACAGTTTTGTCATTAAGCGATTTGAAGAGAATGGCGCCCTGCTATTTCTCACCAAATTGCAGGGGTTTTCTTAATAAAAAAAGCTGTAAGCTTTCTTGCGTGATAAGTTTTCTAACGGATAAACTGCACTCATTTGAAAGGCAATGTAACTCATCGTTTCAATCTGGGAAATTGTTATCTCTTGATTTGTGTTTGAATTAGAAAAAAAATTATTCTTAGCTTTGTATACGATTTATTGAAATTATAGTGCGAGTTAAAGAAATATTTATAGCAATGTTATTTTACCATAGCTTTGAAAATGTATTTTTTCCCTTTTAAGCTTCCTATAAATATTGAGAGGGAGAATTACAATTGCAGTGGAAATCGCTTAACACGAAATTGAGGGAGACTGAAATATGTTTTCGTGTTACAAGAAACTCGTATTAAAGGATATTGAAAAAAAAATCATATATTCAACAAAATTAATTTTATTAGAGTACATTTTATTCAAATAGATATGTATATATGCATGTATTTAATAAAAATCAATGAAACAAAACCATTAACAAGAACTTAATGAAATTTCGTACAAAATTTTCAAGTCTTTTGAAAAACAAAACGTTTATTGAATTTTTGAAAAATGATTTGATATTTTTCTTTGCATTGTCTTTCTTAGCATCCAATTGTTCGATGTCATCCATTTTGTTATTCGTTTCACCATTAGAATGAGCGTCTAAATAACTGCGCATACTTTTCATGATGGTCCTCATTTCGGATAACGTAGGAATGGAGCTGCGTTATTCTTTTCCTTTTCGTCGTTGGTATCTGATACTTTTTGAGCTTTGAACAAACTCCATAATGACTGTGTCCCATTATATTCTAAGAATATAGCACAAGCAATTTAGCCTCCTTTGTACGAAACATGTGAAACCGCCTCCTATCTTAACTTTAGCCCGCACGGCTGTTTTTTTTTCGTATTTATTATTAAAAGCCTTTCTTAGACTTAACTTGATGCTATTGTTTTAATTTTTGCCTTTTCATGTACTGTGTAGGTTTAATAATTCAAATAATCAAGCCTGACAAGAAATTTACCAAGTTTTTCAATTGATGACAGACTGAACCTAACACGTAATTTTTTCGATTTTAATGCTTAGATTTTAAATTATTTCATTAAATACTTTAAATTCTAAGATTTTTACACCTAAGATGGAATTTAATTATCGGTATGCCACATTAAATGTCTATTATAGTGATTAGTAATCTAGAAATCTGGCAAAAAACAAAAACTTGCCAAAAAAAAAAATGGCAGCTACTAGACGTATATAGTACATCGATTCTCTTTTAAAAACTTGCGAAATCCTATTGCAATGTATAATGAGTAATCTTTTCAGAGTTTGTAAAATGTATTTATTGAAATATTTTATTTTTGTGTAGTAAAGTGTTTTTCTTCAACAATACTCGTGAAAATGCCTTTTTCATTTTCATATGTGTAAACAGTCATTTTCATATATATTATACTGCAGATCAATTTCGCCAATTCAGAAAATCTCGCCAAATGCTGCCATTGTGTTTGAACACAGACGGGAACGGTTTTCCACCATTGGCTACTTGACATTTGGCAATGTATTTTGATTTAACGAAATGGGTCGACAGTGTAATACATAAGTACTGTGTAAGCTATCGCATTATTTCTGATTTTTTTAATTATATTTTTTCCTTGTTTAGTTGGGGTACATCCTGGGGAATGGATGGATACATCAAGATGGCTAGAAACAAGAATAACCAATGTGGAATCGCGTCTAGAGCAAGTTTTCCTCTTGTGTGAATTATTTTAAACTCTCAGATGTAACTAATGCAATTCTGATGAAAAGATCATGATTTGACAATGAGTATAATTTTTAATGATTTTACAACAAATGAAACTCAATAATTTGTTTTGTTTTCAGAAGATTTTTTAAAGTCTGGATGGAATATAATATATATATTATTATATTTGTTTATAGAAAATAAATTTATTTAAATAAATTATAAATGGAATTTTTTAGTGGTATATAAATTAATTTTATTTATAATATCCATTAGCATTTTTAATATTTCATAAGGTCAAACCTTTTATGATATTTTGTTATTGCTGCTGGATGAAAATGTTATCAGTTCATTTATTCAATATGTGCTGTTAAAGATCCAGATGAATTAGAACAACACAAGTAATCACATGTCAAAATATCATACGTTTAATTTTTAAACCTCTTTTTAGAATATTTATAGATTTTTGGAAAAGCTTATATCCAAATTTAAAACTATCTTCGTATAATGTAAAAAATTAAAATGTAAACTTGGGCCCCATTTTCCATTAAATAAATATACGAGTATCAATATTGCAACCTGAATTTATTATTTGATTGAAGAAAAGAAGAAATTTAATATTATAAATATTTGTCATTTTTGTTTGGATCAATTCACTTTTTCTGGTATGAAATACGTTTACCGATTCGTTTCTCGTGCTGAAATGCTAAATTTATACTAAACTTTATTAACGCGCAAAATGGTGCATCTGTGTAATGTTTCTAAAAATTTAAGTATGCATTGTGATAAATGAGTATGCACAGTTCAACAAGGCAGTACAATACTGTATATACTTACATAACATGGGAATTCTACAACACGGATCCTCACTAAAATGGTTAGAGACCCATTGTATAAAACAAAAGGGGGGGATGACTTTTCCAGGGTACGGTCTACTAATTTTTTCAAAGTGTTGCGATCCACGCAGTGCCAGAGGCGTACACAAAAGGATGGTCGGGGGGGCGGCCGAGGTCCACGGGTTCGGACCCTCCTTCATAGCCCTTGAATTTTATTCCGATTGATTATGATCCCATGTATGGCGCCGCGGTAGCCTTGTGGTTAGATATCGAATTGTTGTTGGCATGTCATGAGTTCGAGCCCAGTACTACTAAAGACCCAAAGTGGTTGGAGCGATGCACATTCAATCTATAGAGAGCTCAAACATTATCCCCTTGGTGTGGTGTGGTAGTTAGGAGAGGGGGTGCCTGCTCAGGTGTTGTCCTCCTCACTTGACCATAGTTCAAAATTATGAGGTCCGTCGCTCAAAGCCCTCGTGTAGCTGAACAGTGCGACGTTAATATTCACTCACTCACTCGTAATCCCATGCATATAGTACGTAAAATGTAATTATTTGTTATTAGTATTTTTTTATTAATTAATGTTAATTATTTATTCAGTAATTTGTTTTTTTGCTGTTTTTTTGTTCCCGACAACCGACAAAATCGAGAAAAAAAAATATGTTTGGCTACGTATTGAGGTATGATACGAGAATGGTAGACCTTCGATCCTCTTTTCCTGAAGATACATTCATGCCTTATTCTGGATTCGAACCCACTTGATTATAAACCGAGTGTCCAAACCACCATAATAGGTGGGCCGGCAAAACGCAAGATACAAACCTATTAATATAATAGCCAAAAATATAATTAAATCAAATGATTCATTTATTATGAAACAATTAAAAATACATTTAAAAAAATAAAACATTTTTAACTAAAGTTAGTTTTTGTTGTTATAGCCAGCAGAAGACTTAAACCTGTGTACTATTCAACCAATCTTGAATTTTTCGTATATAATTATTAACTGCTAAAATTTTCAGGTGGTCACCCCAAAATGCCTCGGTAATCCACCAGTCGATCGCGATCGACGTTATGCCCTCCCCGGGTATAAGACCTCCGAATAACATTAAATGTAACAAAAACAATTAAAAGGGAACTTTAATTTAAATTTAAGATATCCGACTACGTTCGGAACCATGATTTTTTAAAAAGGCGCATAAATGGATATTTTTCATGATATTTAGTGTCTCTTCAATAAAAATACATGTATAAAATTGTTTTAAGGACATTTTGACAGAAGAAATTATTTAAATACAATATTTCGGCTAAAAATTAACTTAGAATAACCTTTTTTTTTTCAAAATGTTCTTCTTTTGTGAAAAATGCTTCTATTATAATAATATTTTGCTTGTATATAGCTTCGACCTCTGTACAGAGGCTCATCTACGATTTTTGAAAAATTCACATTATTTTCAGTTACAACCATTTAAAATAATTATCGGCGTTTTTTTTCTTAAAATTTCTCCCCTCTGTTGTCGTAAAACATGGATAAACCCACATCTAAGTCATATATTTCAAAAATTCTAGTTGAGCCTCTGTACAGAGGTCTGAGCTACATACAGGCAAAATATTATTATAATAGAAGCTTTTTTCACAAAAGGAGAATAGTTTGAAAATGGGTCATTCTGTGTTCATTTTTCGACAAAATATTGAAAAATATAATTTCTTATTGTAACACTATTCGTAAAACAATTTTATATACATTTTCTAATCTAAGTGACACTAAATATCATAAATATTATCCATTTATACGCTTTTGCAAAATCGCGGTTCCGAACGCGTAGTCGGATACCTTAAGAAATTTTTAATAAAGTTATTTACTCTTTAATTGTGAAAAAAGCATGTTTTTTAATCCTTGGAACCTACTTTAACCCCTTTTCTTTTTGCACTGGTTCTTCTTTTTTTCCCCGTACGATATGGATTTATATCGCACGGCAATTTGTACGAGGGCTATCTGAACACGCCTACCTGCCTTCTTGTATTAACCATTAACTGCTGTTTTGAGTGGGGTCGCCTAAATTCTGCAAACTTTTTAACTTTTCTTTACTGAAATCATGTCTTAACCTTGCCTTTTTTAGTGCTTACCACTGAGGGTTTTCAAAGTATAACATGGATATGGTTATTTCCTTAATGTATTTTTCAAATCTGCCTATTTTAATGTTATATCCAGGCAACCCGCACTACAACAACTCTGGAATTATTTGAAATACGGTAAGAACACCCTTTTTGTCTGTATTATTCTAATTTCTTGTCTCTTACCAAGGGATATTTTAGTTTTCGGCTTGGATTGATATTTGCATGGGCTCTCTCTCTCTCACACACAAACCCTCTAGTTTATATAGCACAAAGGAAAAATGAAAATATGGAAAATAATTGGTCAAAGATTTTTATGAACCCAAAGAAAAAATTAAACCTCCAAAAATCTTATCTAGGATACCCCGAAAAGAAGAAAGTGAGAAGTAACATAAAAAAAATGTCTATACATTGAATGTACCCGAAAAAAATTGTATTAAGCGTTATAATGATGCACAATGTGTGTACATAAATTACAATTCATTTTACAATTACATCCAATTGGGTCTGGTCCAAACTCGGGTTTGTCTTAGAGGAGTTTATTATTCCCCCTTTCTTCGTGTATCCCTAAAATTTCAGCATATTATAGTATTTAAAAATATTAATGCTTAAAAAAAGGCATCTAATTTATCGTTATTTACAAATTCAGAGAGTACTAAAGAAATCGAAGGGATCTCAATCACTCAATCGATTTAGAGAGCGTTTACAGCAGTGCTTCTCAAAGTTTAAATATTCGCGACCCAATATACAATCATAATTTTCATCGCGCCCCCCTCATACAATAACAATGTATAGAATTAAATGATAGTATACTTCGACGCTAAACTACGATACGACCGTAACCTCTTAAGTGCCACCGGCGTATATAAACGTCTCTCTCACACTCAGAGTTAATTTCCATGGACGTATATATACGTCTTTCCGAAGTAAGATCTTTTCTCTGCACTGCTATCCATAAAATTATTCCAAAGGCTTTGGAATGCAATAAAAGGACCTTGACAATGTTTGTGAAGGATTTATTTATTTCAGATTATTTGCTTCTTTATTCCTTTCTCTCCCAATACATCACATATGTGCGGCTACGTGGAAAACGGTTAGCATTGGGAAGCGAATCGCGTAACATTTAATCGGCAGTTAAGGGATTAATTATAAACAATACAAAAAAAATTATAAAGATAAGTGTTAATTTTTGTAATTTTATATATGACACTCCCATGTGTGGGGTCAGTGGTAATTATTAAACTGGCTCTTAAATGAGTATTGTTAAATTAATTATAAAATACTTTATGTAGCACACTGATACATTTATAAGTGTAATATATCAGTGTAAATGTGTATTTTATTTTTTTATATATTATGTCAGAATGTATTTTGTTTGTTTACATTGAGTAAATTAGTAGTTGTTTTAAATCTTTTGTTTTTGACTTTTCATTATGCTCGCTCGTAGAGTTGTCACGCCCCCAAGGGGGGACGTGCCCCACAGTTTGAGAAACGCTGGTTTCGGGCATTAAACTATCGAGTTATATGAAAGTCAAACTTTGAAAAATATATATTAGAAATTCCTTTCTTTTTCTTTATTTCTTTCCCCCTGGTGCTCAGCTAAAAAAAAAAAAAAAAATAGTGTCCAACCACCCACTCTAGAAAAAAAAAATTTACCTCTTGGGAATCATTTATCACCTATTCCTGTTCAGTGACAAAAACTTCCAAAACTTTTCTCCATCTGTCAACATACATCAGACTCCGGTACCAAACATTTCAGAAAATTACTAAGTAGAAAGTTTAGAAGGTTCACATGTACGAGAAAAAAAGCCGGTGGGAATATTTTTCTTTTTGAGATAACAAGAAATGTTTGGTATGTGATTATTGGCGGAAACGTAGTGAGGATATATATATAATTTTTAGAAGCTGTTTAAGTTGATAATATTGTTGTAATGTCAGAGTGAATGCGTATATTTAATTCCTGAATGGGAACCTACTTGTTTTGTAGAGCGTCTGATACACGATAAATCTATCAAGACTTAAAATCCTCACGTTGGTGTAAAGTGGGAAATTGAAGAGCTAGGTGTATTTCCGGTGCTTATTAATGGACAGTGGTATAAAGTTACGAAATACATCCCCAATAGTTCACGTGTAATTGTTTTTCTGCATTCTACTTTACTAACCAGGGAATCTTTTTTCATCAAAATTAGTTAGGATTCTCGTCACCAGATGGCGCTTCTGACTGATAATAACTGTTTACAATGTTATTTCAATTGGATTGGTTTGACATACATTAAAAATGCATTGTTTCAACCCAGCTATGATTTCTGGATAGTTACAATACACACATGAATTTTTCACGGGCCTCCAAAGAAAAAAAAAATCACATGGTGTTAAATTTGGGGAATAAAAAGGCCATTCCATGCCACTTTGAGTTTGCATTTGGTAGTCAAGGGCAATGCCACGATTATTGAAATGTTCGCCAAGAAAATCGAACACTGCAGCCATATAATGTGGCCGGGCACCGTCTTACATGAATCACGAGCTGTTTGTACCATCCTCCAAAGATTTTTAAATGACCGAAAATTCATTGCACATCTCCAGGCATTTTGCTGCAGTAATAATTTGATGGCCCAATGAGTATGATAGAAATGGCGGAAAAAACCATAACTTGCAGGGAATGTAGTAATGAAGGAAATGCTACATGAGGATTTCTCGTTCCCCAAATGTGACAGACAATTATTGACAAAGCTATCCAGATTAAAAAACGATTTTTTAGAGAACCTATAATGCTGCCAGCATCAATTTCGCAGGTTTCCAGCTTCAGCAGCATTAAATTCGCGAACATCTCCCTTGCATTAATGGTATCAGATCTCAGACATTGGTGAGTCTGAATCTTGTAAGGAAACATTTTTATTACACTGTTTGTCGGTCCGTTTCTGTTATAAAATTGTCTTTGCAATCTGCACATTGTTGCAACCAAACTATGGTCCATATGATGAAACTCTACAAGACATAGTGTTATTCCA
This sequence comes from Trichonephila inaurata madagascariensis, assembly GCA_019973955.1. Lineage (NCBI taxonomy): Eukaryota > Metazoa > Arthropoda > Arachnida > Araneae > Nephilidae > Trichonephila > Trichonephila inaurata. The sequence goes on along the minus strand of BMAV01021029.1, from coordinate 21,716 downwards.
TCGAGTAAACCATTTACGAAGCACACAGCAGAATGTTAAGCGAATTACAGTATCCTAATCTGATGGCATGAACATAAAACATTGTTTCATAAGTTTTCCCAGTTAGGAGGGCCACCTGCTGACGAAACTTGTAACTAATTTTGAAACTTAACGGGAATAAATTCCTTGGTTACCAAAACAGAATTTAGAAAACCGTATAATTTTATCGCCTTCCTTTTTTTTTAATTTAGTTTTTAAATCATAGGTTATTTCTGGGACACTGTGGATATTAAAATCTAATTTAATAAACATGCATGATGTTGATTGTGATTAGTAAGTGTAAGTAAAAAGTCTCACATACCTTTCGTATTAAACATATTTTTTTTTCAAAAATTCATTATTGCAAGTACGCTTTTATATCTCATTTGATTTAGGAATGCAATTATTGCTTGAGCATAAATAACTGCTTTTTTAAACTGATTCATTTATGATACTGAATACTCTTTTTTAACATTTCGAATGTAAAACTTCCGTTAAAAGTACGTTTTATCAAAGAACTTTGTTATACTCAGATATAAAAATCTTTCCTCTCACTGTAACCAATTCGGAGTATTTTTATGAAATTTTCTGCAATTTTTGAAAGCTAAATATTTTACTAATTGCATAACACGAATCTTTTTTACAAGTGCAGAAAAGCCTTACCTAAAAAGAAGGGATGCACAATCAAGTAAAAGCGGAATATTTCATGTACAAGGACACCACAACACCGCATCTACATAAATGGCAATGAAAATAATACAACATGTATAAATACATTAAAGACGCTTTCTCAGCGATTTATTCTAATAGCCAAAATTACTTTCACAAAATAAGACGCAGGCATATACTTAGAATAATTATTTTGTCCGAGAGTTAAGTAATTGCATTAAATGTTGGTTAATGTAAGGGTTGTAAACTTTAATACAGTAACTTTACATATATTATATTTATCTACATCCATAACAAGTGCTGCTTGTAATTCTGTTAATTTATTAATATACCATAACACAGTAACTCCTGCATACGTATAATATACACTGGACTCACAGGAATACTTTGGTATGCTAGAAATGATTAATAAGCTTCGAAATACATTAGTAATATCTACAGATATGTGTTGTGAAGGGGATATATATTTATAAATTTATTATCTATTATTTTCTACATAAATTAGAGTTATACGCATACACATAATATGTGCATAAAATAAACATTTCACTTTCATTTAATTTGAAAAGAATTAAAAATATGAACCGTTTTCTTTAAAAGTGGTGTAACTCCATTTTATATTACATGGGGATACTTAAGGATTAGCATTTGAATGGTTTGAGTATATGTTAACACATTCATTTCATACTCTTTTTAAATATTAAATTACTTTAATTTTATAACGTGATCATTTTTAAAGTATTAGTCAAAAGAAATTTATATTTTTGACTATCCAAATGGACTAACATCACTTTCAAAGTCAACACAATATAAAAATCATACATTTAGGAAATATTCAATATAAGAATTGAATCAAACCAATTTTTTTCTGAAATTCTTACTAAATATATCCAAAAAATAAAGAATAATAACAAAATGATTTGATTTCCATATTTTATCAGTATATTACTTTAATTGCAATTTTTTATTTGTAAGTGCTATCTTTAATTTTTATCATTACCCACCAAAATTCGAATGGACGAACGAAAATTTTACTTCTTTTACAATGTTGCCACACACATAAAAATGAAGTAGAGAAATTATGTAGTATACTTTTTAAATTAAATATTATGTCTTTGCGGAAAGTGTACTTACACCACTTTCAAAGTAATCATATTTGTAATTCATTAATTCATCTCAACTCATTGGCACAACAGCCCATGAGGGGCAAGGCGTGCTGTGCCCATCAATTTATTAACTACGTAAATTTATATTAACAAAATGAAGAAAATGTTGGAAGATTTTTTTTGGAGCTCATAGCAAATTGCGTTCAATGTTATCATTAGCTAACTTTTTGTCAAAAATGGACTTACACCACTTTAAAAAAAACTGACTCATATAATTGGTATATAAATTTACATGAAATTCTACTTACGAAATTTCAAAAACAAGGGAATGCGAATTTTCGGAAACCAATTTGAAATTCGGATTCCGTGCTCTGAAATACGCTAGGCAATCACTTTTCGTGTGCTTTGGTCCACAAAATTCACTTCCGTCCATACGGGCGCATTGCGACATCTTGCAAATTTTGCCATTTCCTGGATTCTTCCCATTCCCGGCATTTAAAAAATATTGACATCAATAATTGAGATAAAAACCATCCTAACTTCTAAGTTGGATGAAATAACACAAAACATGCAAAATTATATTAATATTGTTTAAGAAGTGTCAGAGTTCATCACGGACAAACACGGCGACACGGGATTTTTATATATAAATATAAATACAGAGAGGGCCAAAATTGTGGACAATTTTAAGAATTATAATGTGTTTTTTTTTAAGTTTGTAGGCTTTTAGAGAAAAAGTTACGTTATACAAAAAGCAAAGTATTTTATATAATTTTAAAGAGAATTTAATACTAAATTTAATACCAAAAAAAATTAAATATTTGAAACATAAAAAAAAGTTTTACTGCTATAACTATCGATGTACATTAGATACTGATGATAGTAGTGAGCTATCAGTGCTTAGTGGGGTAGCCATTATTTTTTATTACAGCTTCACATCGATGTTTCATTGAGCTAAAAGTACATCTGCTAATTTTCTCCTGATTGTTTTTGAACTGACAGAAACACCAGCATCATTCAGATATAACTTCTGTTGACCGTTAATGACATTCTTTTAACAAGGAGACGTAGTATTTTTGTTCTTCGGTCATCAACATATGTGGTGACCCTTTTTTCTGCCTTTGTTTTGTATTAAATTTGTCTCCTGACATCTTTAACAAAACTTTCAGTCTCCAGATGTAGTCCCTGTCTTGAAATTTTAACATAAGAAAGATCGCTTTTTCGTCACACGTCTCTTTCTATGTGTCCAAGCTACTCTTATATTTGATGTCATTGCTTCTTGACTATATATGATTGTTGTCCTGACCAGGAAACAGTCCTGACCTCAATCCTATCGAAAGCTTAAGGCACCGTTTGAAAACTCTCATCCGATTGAGGTATCCATGAAACAAAAAGGAACTAATTGAGGCTATAATTGTTTCCTGACATCATGTAATAACGATGGAAAAATTTAAAACTGTTTTCAGCTCAGTGAAACATCGATTTGAAGCTAATAAGAAATAAAGGCTACCCCACAAAGCACTGATAACTCACTGCTATCATCAGTATCTAATGTACATTGATAGTTATTGCAGTATAACTTTTTTTGGCTTTCAAATATTGGAATTTTGTTTTTGTATTGAATTTAGTATTAAATTCGCTTTAAAATGATGTAAAATACTTTGTATTTTGCTCAACGTAACATTTTCTATAAGCATACAAACTTAAAAAACATAACAATTTTAAAAAGTGTCCACAATTTTGGCCACCACTGTCTATATAGTATAATAAAATAAAATAATAAAATACAAATTGTTATTCCTACGTATCTAGAAATAAATGAAAATGGATTTTAAAAACCTATAAAAACTCGCCAAAACATAAGTAGACATTTAAAAAGTCAATAGACCAAAATAGAAAACTCTCTATTATTTTTTTTTGGAGATGTCACTGAATTAGGACAGTGAAATAGGATTAAACTTGCTTTACAGAATCCAACAACTTCTCCATCCAGTAGAAAATTTAAACGTAATAGCACAATAGAAAGTGAAGAAAACACTTAGAAAGAAAATTGAAGCCAAACCTAATAGTAGCACATGTAATCGAAAGGACAATTTACATCAAATAAACTGAATTGAATGACTATTGTAATAATGTACAATTTACATATCGAAACAAACAATAAACCAAGAATAAGAACTTACCAAAATTCTTAAAGTACTTGAATAAGAGATCTAATTAAAAGCAAAATAATGCATACCAACTATTGTAACATCATCTACTAAGTGATGTTCCTATCTAAAATGAAAGAAACAATATTTCAGGGTTATAAATATTATTATCAAACAATGCTGTGTAGAATTATATTTTAACAATACATAAGTTTGATTTATATGCTTAGATATGCTAAAAGCGTATCTGAAAAAGTAAAATATTTTCGAGTTATATATGCAACCTTTTTAACATTTTTCTTGACAATATATTAGTGCGGTAATAACAACAAAGTTTTGTTAAAACGTATAAAAAATTTATTTTCCTACAATCGTTGTTTACCGTTATTGAAAAATAATGCCGTATATTTTTACTCTTTCTTGAAAAACTCTAACTTCAACGGTTCTTCCTTTCTCATTTGATTAAATCTTTGACTCAAAATATTATTCCTTGGAGGAAAAGGGATAGTAAATTTAATAAATTAGGAAATATATCACTTGTTTTATTTTAAATTATATTGCAAATATTCTGTGACAGAAAAATAAGTGAATTTCTATTCTAAACGAATTAGTTTTTATGAATTATAGTTAGAGGAATAGTAAAAGTTACAGAGAAAGTGATATCATGAAACAAAGTATATTAGAATGCTAAACTACTTTATACAAACTACGAAAGGTATTATATTACACAAAACAATTTTAAAAGAAAACTGTTGAGTAGAATTTTGTAAAATTATTTATAGAAGCTATAGAGTGCATTCATTTTCTATAAGGTTTTATAAATTCTACAAAATATTATTTTGACAACAGGTTTTTTTAAAAAAAAAACACTATGATAAATTATTTCATTTTACTAGTAATATAAAAAAAAATTAAGTAAATTCCTACTTAGATCGACAAAGAAAAAATTTATTTTAGCTACTTTT
>BMAV01021029.1:0-16708 GCA_019973955.1 Trichonephila inaurata madagascariensis | reverse complement strand
ATAATTAGTTTCAGTCAATTAATTTAAATTAATTATAATTAAATTACCGTACTTTTACCCAAAACAATAGTGTATATATAGAAAATTGCAGCTCAAATGAGCGCATTAAAATGTGAGAAAAAAACCTTTTCATGTTTTGACACCCACACACAAGTCTCCAAAAGGGTCGCTAAGTCGCCAAAAATGATGCCAACGTGGTTGTATTTGTAATTTTTTGAATAATTAGTTTAAATCAACTAATTTTTATTAATTATAATTAAATTACTGTATTGTCATCCAAAATAATCTTGTAAAAAAATTTCAGCTCAAGTGAGCGCTTTAAAATGTAATTTATTAACGATTGAAAATTCCGTGAAGATAAATAAATAAATATATAGAGAGTGTGAGCTAATAGTAGGAATTGAAAAATATTTGATAAAATCAGTATTACGTAACTTTATCGAAATTTTTTTATGAATGTTATTCTATACTGTTTTAGTAAAACTTAATGAAAAAAAATCTATATTGTGCAGCTTTTAAAATTTATTATTTTTAATTAATAATATTTAAATGAAATTGAAAAAATATTTTTGTTATCATAAAAAATATTTATTTCAAATGTGTGCGTGTCGCTGTCTTTTCTTTTATCAGTGACGTCTTTTTCATTATAAAAAAACCCGAATAAAAGACAAATGAGAATAAACATTAATGAAAATTATTTGTGTATTTTGTTTGTTGTCGCCAATAAAGCCAGATTGGCGAGATTTGTGCCAGCAAAACGGAAAAGTACCTTCGATGATTTTGATTTAAAACTAATCAGAAAAAAAATTAGATGTTTTACGCTAGAAAGAATATTTTGGTGTTGCGGTCTAGACGGAAGGTTGGCAGAGACAGTGGCGTAACGTATACCCCCGCATGGTGGGGGGCCCAAAGCCTGAAAGCCACCAAGTAATTACACTTTGTAAAATCCAACTTGGGGGGGGGCAAAACCTGTCTTTGCAGGGAGGCCCAAATGTTCTCAGTTACGCCACTGGGCAGAGATATAAAAAACCTGTGTTATTTTCAATCAACTTAATCAACTTTTCAGAAGATCGTATGTTGAAACCATTGCTTGTAGAATTTCTAAAACCACGTTCAATGGAAAATATTGATAAAGGTGGAATAAATTGGCAATTCACTGGATAGCAAACATAAGAGCGAACTTGAGTTACCACAGATATCATTACTGAAGGGTTTGACAAATGTTTCGCCTCAGAAGTTAGACACTATAGGGATGTCAGGGGTCTCGAAATTAAAATTATTTACATTATAGACAATGTACTCGACCATTTGTTCTTAGAATATCCAAACGGGCAGTTTTGCTTCACAGCTGCCTAGTACTGCTTCTTTAATACCGGGTGTTTCGAAATGAATATCGGAGTTTTAACACCTTACAGTATTTATTACTTCTAACGTGCAAGTATAATTCACACATTGAATGAAAGAGTAACTGAAACAGATTTACCTACAAGTTCACAAATGTTCAATGGGATCCCTATTCGTCACACGGCACGCATCAAGTTGATAGGCGAGTTCATCCCAAACTTCGTTCAGTATGTCTGAGGTAATTCTTACAACAGTTGCTTCTATTCTGTGCCTTTAAGTCTTAAGTCTGGAAGTCAGCTGGAGGCGGAGGTACTACACACAATCCTTAATTAACCCCCACAGATAAAAATCACATGGCGTCAGATCGGGTGAACATCTAGGTCATGCGAAACAAGCTTAATCGTGAGGCTCTTTGCAGCCAATCCATTGGTTGGGTACAGTGATGTTCCACCATTCACGTACTAAGATATGCCAGTGAGGCGGTGCACCATCTTGCTGCCAAATGAAGTTATCTGGTTCACTTTCTTACAATTGAGGAAATAGCTATAGTTGTAGAACATCAAGGTAGGCAGATCCAGTTATAATTAGTTCTCCAAAAACTAAAGGCCCATACACTTTCCATCAATATATGACACAAAAAACATTGAATTTAGGTGAGTCTCGTTGCAATTCCAGCACCTCGTGAGGATTTTCCAAGCTCCAGGTGCGTGAATTATGAGTGTTCACATATCCACTGAGAGGAAACGCTGATTCATCACTGATTACGACATAATCCATACAATTTTCACTATCCTGTATCAACATGTCGCTTGCGAATTTGTAGCGGAGACCGTAGTCTGTCGGTCTTAGAACTTGTAGCAACTGAAGATGATAAGGATGTAGTTCTAAGCATTTGCGTAAAACTTTCCAAACAGTCAACACTGACATTGCTAATTCACGACTAGCGTGCCGAACTGATTTCTCTTTGGGCTACGCAAGAGAGAGTCGCTCATTCGAGCAAAACTCTTCGCTTAACCTTGTTGGTCGCGTACTTTTCCCTTTAAAAAGACAGCCAGTTGCTTCAAACTGATGATACTACATACGAATGTTACTATCACTTGGAGGTTGACAGCTGAACTTAATACGGAACACTCGTTGCACAGTAATAGCAGATTCTGTCTTTGCTAACTGGAGAACACAAAACGCTTTCTGTTCACTAGTCGCTATTTTTTTACCAGCGCGTTGATCGGCGGGAAAGGGGGAAAATGAGCACACGTTTCGCGTGCACGCGTACACATGCCAGCAAACATAACTTTTCAGTTGCTCTTTCACTCGATGTATGAGTGATACTAATATGTTTACATGTAATAAATACTATAAAGCGTTAAAACTGCGATATTCTTTTAAAAACACCCGGTATAATAGTTTATGATGTAAGTGTGATATTTAAAAACAAATCTCGTAAAGCGAACATTTCACCCATTTTCTGAATGATGGCCCTCTCTGTAAAATGTGGTGTTAAAAAAATATTTTTCAATACAATTCAAAATAGTATCAAAACTATTAAGAACATTTTCTTTTCCATGAACGCTAAGAATTTAAGAAGAAATTCAAAGCTTATATAACTACACAAACAATAAAAAATAGAGGTCTAACAATTGTTTTCCGTTTCATTCGAACTTACTGTTATATAAACTTTTATTTTTTTGGGTGTGTTTGCATTCCCTTTTAAATAAAAAATTAAGGTGTTAAATGATCTAATTACAGAAAAAAAAAATTAACGTTTTGTGTTTATTTACTCCTATCTTTAAGAAGTTTGGAGAAAATTTTGTTAAATTGATGTTCCAAAATGTTCCAAATTAATTCTGAAAGTTAAATCTTTCTAATTGAATAAATACAACACATTTCTCAAAACGCTAATAAATCATATTTCAGAATCTTTTTAAAAAAAGTTAATATTTAATAGAATCAACGTCACAGAAATTTTCGAACAAACACATGAGCTATAGAATAATCAACGATAAAGGTAAAATTAAGCTTAAACAAAATGGCCGCCATTATTCAAGGTTATTTCGCAGGCTCTCCCGCCATTCCTTTGCGAATTCCAAGACTCCAGACTGAAAACAAGTGACATAAATCTCCTGAATTGCTCCATTAATGTAAGACGAAGCGAAGTTCATTTTGAAATAAAGCGCCCCATTTCCACAACCTTGCTCCACGGAGTTTTATCATCTCTCTTTTAACTCAAGCGATGGCGATGATTCAACTTTAAGCACCTGAACTTGGCGAGAAATGTTGAATTTTCATAATAAATACGCCAAGATGGAATTTCTTATTAGTACATGAAGATTTTAAAGGTTGCTAATTTTAATTGCTTTTTTAAACAAAGAAAAAAATGAGATACATAAATTGAGAGCAAAAATTTAAGTTGGTTGTGATTTCAAGTAAGAATTTAGAAGTTATTGAGAGTTTTATTAGAGTATATATAAAAGTAAATGGAATTTTTTAATGATTTATCCTTGACGTAAATAAAGTAATTTTATATCAACATATTTTCATTGTACTTTTAATTTACGGAACCCAATAGCTTACGCATAATTTAGCATATACAACAGTAAGCAGGATGCAGAACATAGTAAAGCAAAAAGCTTACAAGTTATTAAAATTTTTGTAATAGATTAATGTAAGCAAAAAAAAAAAAAAATATTGTAGAATTTTGAAGTTTCGAATTTAATGCGAGACTACTCTTATTTCGATTATGTCATTTTGGGTAATTTTGTTTTCTATCAATTTTGGCTTCTTCCATCGAATCCGTGTTTCTTTCCAGAAGTTTTAAATCGCCATTAATAGCGGCTGATACACGTTAAGGTATCCGACTACGTTCGGAACCGTGCATATGAAAATAAAAAACTTTTCTATAAGAAATATTTATTAAGTTTTACGTCGCGCATGCTATTTTCTAAAATAGTAGCTTTAATTACTAGCTATAAGTTGATTAATAAAGTTAAATGTATTCTCATTGCACTGTAGCTATTTTTATATAAATAGAATAATAACTTACATATTTTAATAAATAAAAAAATAGATTTTTTAAAAAATTTTAAAAAATTGCAATGTTTTACAAATATTTTGAAATACAAAAGATATATAATACTAAAATTAGGTAAGGCTTAAAGAGTTTGATTCATTTAAAATTCTATAAAGTTTTATACACCAGAGGCTACTATTTTAGAAAATAGCGAGCGCAACGCAAAAAGTACTTAATATTTATCATAGAATTTTCATATACTTATGATTTTTAAAATTACTATTATATTTTAAACATTTTATACTTTTCTGAAGCTCCATTCTTTTATAAATAATGTGTAAAAGATTCGAATCATTTAACTTAAATTTAAAAGAGTTATACCTGTTTGAAAATTATTTGTATTTTCAGACCTTTTAAAAAATTTAACACCCCTGAGACCCCTTCCCTTTATCTACCTTTATAAGTACCATTCACTTTCAAATTACATAGAATAACCATTTTTACGAATATTCTGACAATACTTAGCAGAAAATATTCTTTGAATTCCACTCTTCCAAGATATATGGCAGCACGGGTTCTGTGATGAATACTTTAGCGGGGAAGGCGAATAGTTTTATGGCAGAAGTTGGTTTTCAGCTGACATTTTGATTAGATTGCAATGATAGTCATTTTGGTTCCGAAAAAGTAGTTGATGTCAAAAAGATAAGGGTCTTATTTTTATTTTATGTTAATAAAAATCTTTGAAAAAGATTTGCCTATTTATTATAAATGAACAGTGTATATAATCAATTTTAGAGTTGAAGAATTTTGTGGAACTTATAAATACCGACAACACACTGGATGTTACAGCAAAAGCTTGTTTTTACGTCCGTGTGGCTTATTGTTCCTTTTGTTGTTGTTGTGTTGTATAGTCATCACTATAGTGCAATAGACTTATGGTATTTTTTGGCATTTTTTTTTATCTTAACTTATTTATTTTTCTTTTTTATTGTTTTATTTTAACTTTTTTTAAAAAAATTTTGAACTTTAAACCTGAGCTTGTTTCTTTCCTGCCGCACATTTAAATGAAATATCTATTCTTATTTGAAAAATTAACAACATTTTAATTCCTTTGTAACTGAGATTTAACAATAGTAGGAGATTTTTAAGGAGCTATTATTTTTATTATTTTCCTTTTCTTAGAATGTCTGGAAAAAAGAAGCTCAGTTTTCAAGAAACTTTGGATTTATGACAGAATCTACCTTCTGAAATCAGTGACGTACTAACAGATGATTTTTCAGATGAAATCCCAGGAAATAATTTGCTGGAATCTTTGTTAAATTCTTAAGATAACGATTAAGAGACTGGACAAGGCTCAAGGTGCAGTTGTTCATGTTAAGAAAATGCAGCATTTCTTCAAATATTCAATCGAAACCTCACTTAAAATGATCAACGGGTAATAAATTTTTGTGTATCAAGGGAAAAAAAGCTGTTGCTTTGAATATCATCAAAATAAGTTAAAATGTAAAAGCTGTTTTATGTGTAAAAAAAAAAATTTTTAATTTAAAAATCTTAAAAAATAAATATTTTGTGCTGTAAAATATTAGCGTTCTCTGGTTATTTAGCTTTTTTGAAAGTTTGAAAGTTAAAACTGCTTTAAAAAAAGTCATTCGGTCTTTTCGTATTATGAGAATATATTGGACCTTTGTGAACAGACTGTACTTTAAGGTATCCGACTACTTTCGGAACCGTGATTTTAAAATGGAGCATAAATGGATAATTTTCATGATATTGAGTGTCATTTAGATTAGAACACATGTATAAAATTGTTTTAAGGACATTTTGACAAAAAGAAAATATTTAAATACAATATTTTGGCAAAAAATTAAATTAGAATAATCTTTTTTCAAAATGTTCCCCTTTTGTGAAAAATACTTCTATTATTTTAATGTTTTGCCTGTATATAGCTCAGATATCTTTACAGAGGCTCAACTAGAATTTTTGAAAAATTCACATTATTTTCAGTTACCACCCATTGAAATAATTATCGGCATTTTTTTCTTAAAATTGCTCTCCTCTGTTGTCGTAAAATATGGATAAACACACTTCTAAGTTATATATTTAAAAATTCTAGTTGAGCCTCTGTACAGAGGTCTGAGCAGGCGAAATATTATTATAATAGGAGCATTTTTCACAAAAGGAGAATATTTTGCAAATGGGTCATTCTCTGTTCATTTTTTGTCAAAATATTGTACTTAAATAATTTTTTATTGTAATACTATTCTTAAAACAACTTTATGTACGTTTTCTTATCTAAGTGAAACTAAATATCATAAATATTATCCATTTATACGCTTTTGCAAAATCACGGTTCCGAATGTTGTTGGATACCTTAAAGTACCAATTTAATTAATTAGCTCTAACGGATTTAAATTTCACAAAGTTGATTATTTTATTTATGTATATCCCTTAATTTTCAAAGTAGTGATTCAAAAACAAAATATTGCGTGAAAAAAATTGCAGTAAATCATAGTGCGGTAGATAAAGGGTTAAAAGAGCTTTGGATAACTACCACAACAGGGTAATTCAAAGTTCCAGTGGCATTTTAATGTTCTTAGACTCTAGATCTGCACTTCAGGTCATCCAGAGGGGCAACTCTCAACTGACTCTATATATAATTGCGCTTATTAATAGATTAGTTGTAGCCCAAAGAACTTGCACTTTGCAATGGATGCGGGCCACATAGGCATTTTTGCAATGAGCAGGCTGATAATCTTGCCAAGGAGGCCCGAAATTCCCCTCAACTTTTCAATAGCCTTACCCTTACTGATGCTGATGCAATATCCAGACGTAAATTCACTTCACTTAAGTTAAGAAGCACTTCATTCCAGATCTTGATTGTAATCGCGTAATTTCAACCACATAGCCACACTACGTACATGACACTTTAAAACAGTGAAACTCATCCTGCGTCCCGCCGGCCTTTTCTGAGTGACCCAGTTATGTCCCATTGCATTCAGAAAATCTATTAGAGAACTAAAAGTTTTACTAACTGAAAAATAATTTAATACGTGAATTCGGAACACAAGTCAATCCAGCGGAGATTCATCTTCAATTATCTAAACCAGAAAAAACATCAAAAGAGACCCCTCATAGAATACTTCTACAGAATAAAAGAAATCGCATCCCGGATAAACATGGAAGAAGAAGCTGAAAAATTCTACATCATAAAAGGATTAAAGGAAAATAGATCCATAGAAATACAGTTACAAAGCTGGAGCAACATAGAGGAACTGAAGGAAAAAATGAAACTTAGATATCCAAGAAAAATCAAAATCAAATAGGAATGAAGTTATATACCCAAAGTATCCAGTGACAAGAATACCTCACCATACGAAACAATTTGTCCATAGACAACAGTATGGAAGATGGAATTGGAGAAATGATCAATCTCAACACCCGGATACCATAACCGGTTCAAGATACAATTTATACTAGCTTCAGCTTCCATCACCTTATCATCACCCGTCCTTTTCTCTTCAACGGCCGACCATGTATCCGAGAACCCAACGATTGCCGCAACGACCAGCAGTTTTGCAACCAGATGCTCCAACCTTCTACCCCCGTCAAAGAACCCAAGAAAATAATACAGTATTCCAACCTCATCGAAGATGAGAACTTATGATCATCCAAGGAAAAATCAACTTCAAACAAGTTAAAGTACTCTTGGATACAGGATCAAATGTCAACATTATTCCAAAAAATATAATATCACAAATCAAGGGACAACACAATGTGGAGTATATCAAAACAAAAATTGCCACTATCAAAGGACAAATTAAGGTGAGTGAGGCAATTACTTTACAATTGAATACAATTGAAAATAGGAGAAATTATTAAAGATATTAAATTGTCATATATATATAATATAATATACTCTAATAAACTTAATTTTGTTGAAACGTTTTTTTTTTTTTTTTTAGCAATATTTGTTAACAGGAAATTTTTTTAACGCGAAAAAAAAGATTTCAGTCGCTCTCAGTTTCGAGTTAAACGATTTTCAGTGTATATTACTCATTAATGTGAGCACAGATCTAGCACATAAAAATAACCCATGGTAATATTTTTTTTTCTCCTTTAATTTAAAAATGTGTGCATTAATTGCCTTACAATTTCTTTCAAAATCGCATTTGCTGAAACTTAAGTTCCCCATCACGTTCAAGTAGCTCACAAGGAAAAGAAATAGCAACTCTTAAAACTATCCGTTTGTGTGTTAGGTCTGTCCGTCGCATTTCAGTTACATTGTGATGCATTGGCGCTGCTGGGAGTCCATCTCAAGGGAGCTGCTTGATTTATTGGAAAGGATAAGGTCTTGGGAGAAAAGCTTTCAAGAAAACGTATTGCTTTTACGTGCATCCAGGAAGAAGCAAACAAAATGATGGAGGACTTGAGTCGTACAATCACAAATATATGTTTATTCCAAAACATTTATCAGAAGCATATCCATTTCTAAGTTCTGTTTGAATGATCAGTATTATTTTTAAATAAATGTTGATGATTTATGACATTTTTAAAATACTTTTAGTAATAGTTTAAAGTTTTTTTTCAAAAAAAGAAATAATGAAATAATCCATTTTTCATAGATTCTAAACATTTTAACTGTTATAAAATTAATATGATTTATTGTACATGGATGCATTAGAAATAATATTGAAATTTACTAAACCACTTTCGTAAAACGAGATTTCGTTAATGTTTCCAACCTCTTTGCCTATCTAAGTAGCGGAAAATAATAAGTTTGACCCAAATCAAGAACATATTGTTTAAGTTTTTTGATTTTCAAGATAGAACAATGAAAAACACCCCCCGTCGAGTGAATTGAGTTGTAAAATGGCTCTATTGAGAATAAAAATAAATATATACCACGTGACATTTAAAAATTATGTAATTAAAAAAAATTCGAATTCGACAGTGCAAAACAAATTTAAAGAATAAATAATTTAATTTTTACCGTAAAATCCGGCGTATAACGCGCACTTATATTTTCACGTTGAATTTTTAATTTTTAGGTATTTTCGCCGTATTCCGTTTTTTACGAAGAAATCTGAAGCGATAGTGTACGATGTTCTTATGTTTTCAAGTCATTTATTCGCGATGTTATTCCAAACTTTTTAAATAATAGTATATTTTAAATTGAACACTTTTACCCAAAAAGGTATGTCATTTTTTTTTAAATAATGAAAAAAAAAAAAACAAAAAACGGGGCTGTGACAAAAAACAAAAATGGATTCGGGTATAAGTGATCTTTTGAAACGAATAAGACAGTTTAAGCATGAGTTGCGCATCAAACCATGTTCAAAGAGCACTATTATTTCGGTTTTTTGACGAAAAAAAATGCCTTCCAAGTCATTCAACAGATGTCGCACATTTTGTGAAAAGATCATCCTCTACAGAAAGGTATATATTGGAAGGGAAAAATCGTTTTGCAATTCCTGCTTATTAGCTCACACTCTCTATATATTTGTTTATTTATTTATCTTGGTGGAATTTTCAATCGTTAATAAAGTACATTTTAAAGCACTCCATTGAGCTGAAATTTTCTACACATGATTATTTTTGGATGACAATACAGTAATTTCATTATAATTATTAAAATTAATTGATTAAAACTAATTATTTAAAGGTACAAATACACACACACACAGCCACGTTAATTTATCATTTTTGGCAACTTATTGTCAAAACTAGAAAAAGGTCATTTGTTTTTTTTCTCACGTTTCAAGCATTCAGTTGAACTGAAATTTTACGATTGTTTTTGGCTGACAATACAATACTTTGTGATAATTAATAAAAATTAATTACCACTTAATGTGATTCTATCATATGTATACTGATGCCCCTCCTATAACGCGGTGAGTGCGTACCGCGTTGTATAAAATTTCGCGCTATAAGAAACTCAGAATTAGTGCAAATCCTTCATTCGTACCGCGCGTTATATGGAGACCAATAAAACCTTTTGGCGCGATTCTAAATCATTTTGTTTTGTCTACGCCAAGCATCGAGTGTACGCTCCACGTTTTTTAATTTATTCCTCGATCAGCATATAATCACTACTTTTTTTTATTCCATAATAAAACTAGATTTCGAAGGGAGAGGTGGTGGCAAGATTTTAACATAAAATAAATACAACAAAAAGTAATATTAATGTATTATACACTTCAAAATGTAAATTATTTACACTATTTTAAGCGTTCATTACACAAAATTTATAACAATGTGTTACTTTTGCTGAGCACAGATCCCGCGGGGAAAAAAAACCAAAACATAAAAACTAACACTAATATACGTTATCCCCATGGCAACCACATTATCGCGCGATAAAAATATCAAAGTAACGTTGTTGAATGGAAACCGCGCTGTGTGTAAGAATACCGCGTTATAGGAGGGTTGACTGTACATATTTATATTAATTGTAACTATTTAATAAAAAGTAGCTAAAAGAAGATATTTCTTTGTTGATCTAAGTAGGAATTGACTTAAATTTTTTTTTTTATATTACTTGTTTAATTGTCCTTGGCAAAAACCATATAAAAAGCAACGATGCAAAATCCAAAGTTTTTTTTTTCCTATCCCATATCTTTTTCCCTTTCTTTAAGTACATTCAGTTCAAATTTTAATTTATTCTGACCAGGGATTCTTTTTTACAGCATTTTGAAAGTGGAACTTTAAAAAAAAAAGAATACACAAAATATTTTGTCATACTCTGATAAAAAAAATTTTTTTTCAAGATTTTAGGTTCTTTTTTTTTATTATTTCAGTGAAGGATGCTTTTACAATATCTGTCAAACTAAATGATACAAAATGCAACAGATATGCAATATAAATTAATCTTAGATTTATATTGGTACAGAATTCATTTTATGTTTTTAATCTACATTTTTAGGCATCAGCAACATTAATCACGATTGTTATAAATTTTTTTAGTCTCGTACAATAAAATCAACTGAGGCATAAAAAAACCGATGTATTTTTACTTCAGCTTGTTCGATATACGCTGTAATGGATGCTTTCCATTCGAATGACTGGATGTAAGTTTTAAAATTCGTTGGATGTCTTGGGCGTTTCAGATGATCTTGATTATGCTTAGTAGTTATCAGAGAAGAAATAAGCTACGATTCAATAAACGATATGGTGCTTTTGAAAGAGTAATTTCTTTTTATTGAGTTTGCTTAAATGGATCATTTAATGCAAGAAATGAATCATGACGAAATATATTGCTTTGTGAGCCTATTTTAAAGATGTTGGCTATTTATGAAAAAGTAAAAAGTAAATATGTTTGCTTGAATCCAGCAAATAGCTAATTCGAGATTATACAGAATAATTTTTGTTGACAGTATGAATGAAGCAAATGTCAAGTTTGCTTTTGAAGCTAATAAGAACTATATTTTAAATTAAAGAAATACGGATTTATTTTATCGTTGTTTCTTATAATTTTATTTTCCGTATATTTCCGAATATAAGTCGATCCATTTATAAGCCGTTAATGTATTTTTCTGCAAAAATTTACCCAGAATTGGTAATACCACAATAAATACCACTTTAAACAATTTTTTTTTTTTAAATCCCGTTTTTCCAAGCATGTTGATGTGAGGCCGCAAATGTTGCGTATAACTGGTGAAGTTTTTTTAATCAAATCATTGTAAATAAGACTCCAACACTGACAGTTTTATTTTTGGTAATCCTACTTGAAGTTAACGATTCATCTATTATCTTGAGCACTATCTATGTTAATATTATTTTCTGAGCCATTTTTATTTATTTATTTAATTGGAAAATAAGTGGGAACAGAAATTACGTAGGCTGTTCAATAAGTAATAAGACTAATTTTACTGCCGCAAAACCACTCATCGGAATGTTAATTTCTGTGGCATAAGAAAAGTTTGCTATCTGTGTTAACAAAAGCTACCGATAGATGGCGTGTACAGATTCGTATTCCTGAGTATCACCTGATCGAACTGAAGCGTGTTTCTGGGCGCCTATGAGACGCACCCAGTTGTCGAAATGGAAGCAAAAATTAGCATCGGAGATCTTTGATATGATACGATATGATTAAAGACTGGAACAAGAAGGCAACAATATCTTAAAACGCTTTATCACAGTAGACGAAGCTTGGTTGTATTACTATGATCCAACCATAAAACAACAAAGCATCCATCTTCACCTACTCTCAAGAAAGCAAAAACTGTGAAATTAGCTGGTAAATTTATGAGCCATAATTTTTTATTATGAAGGGTATTGTATCAACACGATGTCGAACCCAGTACTACCGTAACTTTGTGCTACGAATGTCTTGCGAACAATGGTACAGCACGTTAAAGGAAACGTCCGTTGCTTCGAAATGGCTTCCTATTGCACCATGACAATGCCCACGACCACGCATATTGCTTGATTTGAGGTACTGAATGTTTTTCGCGAAGCAGAACAACGTAGAGATTTTCGCCACACCCTCCATACAGTCCTGATCTCCCTCCAAAGTAATGATTTTCTGGCTGTTTTCCTAAACAGAAATTACAGAGGCAAACGTTTTGCAAAGCAACAAAGCATATGTAAAGGCTACACACCGTGTAGAGGCGGTTTGAAAAAGCTCTCACAAAACGGACTTTTACATATTTTTAAGAAGTGGACAGAACTTTGGGATAAATAAATTTATTACCACGGAAGTTATTTTGAAAAAAAAACCATGTAAATGATGACGATCAAGGTATTCTGTTTTTTTTTTTTTATGATTTTAGTCTTATTATTACTTACTGAACAGCCCTTGCTTGGTATACAACAGGAATCATCGACCTGTGCCTTTCGTCTTTGAGGAAGAACTTGCCACATAACAAGGATTTAAACCAGGGCTTCGAACGGAACTGTACCTAAAACCGGAAGAAATCATTATTTTGATCGGAACTGAATCAAATTTGAACCTAGTTGTTAAATGAGATTTTGATAATGGATAACAATGCCATTGCTCGCCATTCTCTGCTCACCACTCGTATCGAACATGCTTGTTAATTGTATAATTTCACGTAGTGCATCAATCAGAAAAAGAATAAAATCTTCTAAATTTTGATAAAATTAAATTTTTTGTTAATGATCGAATTATATTTTCCGTACAAGTAAGAATTTCCATATCGAAAATTTGTGTGGCACCGTTTTAAAACTCTTGTCCAAATGAGGTACCCATGAAATAAAAAGAACTAATTGAGGATATAATTGTTTCTTGGCATCACGTAATAACGGAGGAAGAGCTTAAAACCATTTTCAGCTCAATAAAACAACGATGGAAAGCTGCAATAAAGAATAAATGCAACCTCATGAAGCTCTGATAACTTACTGCTATCATCAGTATCTTATGTCTATCGACAGTAATTGCAGCATAACTTTTTATGCGTTGTAAATATTTGAATTTTCATTTTTGTATTGAATTTGCAATTAAATTTTCTTTAAAATTATATAAATTACTTAGCATTTTGCGCAACGTAAAAGTTTCTATAAGCATACACACTTAAAAAAGGTAACGATTTAAAAAAGTGCCCACAGTTTTGGCCACCACTGTATATAAAAGTCCTCCCACAGCACTTGAACTCCCAAAGTTCCAAAAATTCTCTACTTGTACTCAGAAATATATAGCATAAATTTTTTAAAATTAAACCGGCAATGTAAAAAGAGAATAATTTTCATCGAAAAGAAATTAATTTAATAAATATTACGATATATAGAAAATAGATGCTTATTTAATTTAGTAATAAAATGATACAGGAAAAAAAAATTACATCATGAATTATAATAATCTTGAATTATATAATACTGCATAAGTTCATTCAACATTTTAGCAAATTTTAAGAAAAAAATACTAATTTTTAAAAGATATGTCAGTGGTAAAAGCATCTATTGTCTTGTTTAGGGATGTTTTGGCTTTGAGGTTTGAATTAGGTATGAGAGGAAGACTTGCCATGGTATCAATCTTACCTGATTTATATATATTACCGTCCAAGTGTGTGTAATTCAGTTATTTCATAGAATAACTAGTTATTTTATGAAATAGCTAACGATAGACAGTTAAAGTAAAAAATAGCAACCAATTTCAGGTTGTTTTCAAATTAATTATCATAAAAAAGCTAAAACTCCTGAAAATTACATTTTATCCCTATTGCGGATGATAAAATTAAAAATTAATTAATTTAATTAATTAGCTGTAATGGTTTAAATTTCCCAAAGATATGAGTATCTTGGAGCATATATATATTCCTTAATTTTCAGTAGCGATCCAATGAAATCTTTCATGAAAAACTGCAGTAAATCATAATGCGGTTGATAAGGGTTAAATAACTTTTATTCTTCAAGTAGAGGTACTAATAGAAAAATAATCAAGCAGAAATAAAATAATAATAACATTGGAATATTATATATTTTTATTGAATATTCTCTCTTTATTTAAAAATGTCTAAGAAATCCTTTTTAAATACCAAAAAGTAAAAATTTATGGTACAGAAATATACGCAATCTTTTCTCTCTCTGGAAGTATTCTTTACCAAATTATAGAAAACAACTTTTGCATTGACTTTTTAACAATTATATGAGGATTTGACTAAATTTAAAATTTTGAGAGAAATATAGCAAACAGTTGACTTTGAACCACTCTACAATTCAATCGTGAAATGAAGATTCAAAATTAATAAATCAATCCATTTGTTCGTAGTTAATCAGGAGTTTCTATTTAAATATTTTTCAGACACTGTGGTAAATTATAAAATTTGATTTTTTAACTGAAAGATTTAATAAAATGTAGTATCACCAGACTCTCAGAGAATTTTGTTCTTAAAATTGTGGTGGCAATATCAGAAATTCTAAAAAAAATTATTTTGGGAATAAGCCATACGGAAAAATTTAATAACTCACTAGTTTTACACGGAATACTTCAAAAATTTTGAAAAAATAAATACAGATAAATTATAAATATTCATAAAGATCAAAAATCACGAAACTTGTAATCCTACTCAAACATTTCAATTTCATTCGAATTAACTAAATTATTTATATATGAATTCATTTTAACTTTTCTTATTTTTAAGAGCTTTATACTTTGAAATACTACTAATATCATTTAAGTATGGCCTTAGAAGATGTGCGAAGCGGTAGAAATGAATTCATTGGCTGATATTATTTGTAAAAACAATTTAAAGAGATTTTTAAAATGAAATTGGAAAAAAATAAAAAAATATTGCCACATTTTTCTTCATTTCCTTATGCTGCCATCTATTGAGCAATGTCATAGTTAAATCAATGAAAGCAGTTACTTTAAATTAAAAAAAAATTGATAACTGAAAAATGTAATAAAAATTTTTTTAAAAAGTATAAATTTAAATAATTTTAAATTTGAATAATTTTAATCATTTTCCTATTTTTATTCTCTTAGTTGAAAAATGTATAATTTGACTTTGCAGATTAAGTAACCTAATTCACTTAATGCCTTAATTTTATTTTTTTGCTTTTAGCTCAATATTTTTGCAAAAAGTAAGACAATAGGATTTTTAATTAATCAATAATTGTTTAACGAATAATTAATAATAACAGAGAATCACATGTTGCTGTTTAAAATTTTTAAATATTCATAAAATACAATAAATAAATAAATCGACTTAGAATATTGTAGAAATTGTGTATGACTTTTCATGAAAGCAAACTATAATTGAGAAAGTACTAATATTTGCGAATTGAAAGCATTTAAACAAGTAAAAATCATAATCTAAGCTCTGAAAGGAAGGATCACTGGGGAGACATATAGAGAAATTCTTTAGCTGAATAGTTCCATCCTATGATGCAAATTTTGTTTCCTGCAGGAAATGAAATTTTCCAGGTTGATAAGGCACTTATCCATGCAGCGGGACTTGTCCAATCATGGTTTGATAAACACGAGGATAAAGTTAAACATTAACCTTGGTCCGCACAGTCAACCGATCTCAATATAATTGAATCTTTATGATCTATTTTAGAGAGTTCAATACTGAGTCGATATCTTCCACTGATATCTCTTCCAGAACTTTCACAATATCTCCATAAAGAATGGTACAATATTCCTCTAAACCAGCGGTACTCAACCTTTTCTCCCGCTGGGCCACAAACACATGATAGCTACCGTAAAATCCCATGTATAGCGCGCACCGGCGTATAACGCGCACCTATACTTTCAAGCTGCATTTTTTAATTTTTAGGTATATTCGCCGTATAACGCACCCACCCTTTTTTTTATGAAGAAACCTGAAACGTACGTGTGCAATGACCCTATGTTTTAAAGACATTTTATTCGAGGAGGTATTATCCCAAATTTTT
>BMAV01021028.1:17532-52678 GCA_019973955.1 Trichonephila inaurata madagascariensis | reverse complement strand
AATTATAACTAAAGAAAGGAGCGAAAATCCAGCTCCATAGGCAGTAATGATAAAGATGCAAAGTTGGGGTCTGCGCACCCAGAAAAATTTTTTTTAGAAAATTTAGTGTATAGTTATTTTAAGTGATTGTATGTTAAAAGTGAGAGTGGGCATGAATTAAACAGTAATTATTAATGTTGGCCTAGTTATTGGAGTAAAATTTATTGTCACGAGTTTAAATTTAAATTGAATATTAAATTTAATTCTAAGATGAGTAATGAAAATTAAAGTCAAGATAAATATTGGAAATTATAAAAGTTAAAATGAGGATTTAAGATTAAAATTTAAATAAAACTCAGAAAGCGAAGAAATTCAGAAATAGAGATTTAGACACGTAATTTATTAAGGGCATTGAGAACCCTTAAGTAAATCACGTTTTTCTTCTTGGAGGGGGTTGTGACGTCTCTCGCGTCCTTCTGCTAACATAACTCCTATGTTCTTTGACGGCCACGATTAATGGCAAAACCTTTCCAACCCAATACCAAGAAGATAAACGAATATAATATGTAAATGAGATATACTTTAAAAGGATAGAAGCTTTGATGATAAGGGCGCGGCAAGTTTAGAGATAACTTAGTGTGGAATCATTCAGATCAAGAGTTAGCTGTCCGATAGCTTTGGAAGAAATAGAAGTTCATTATAAAGAAGTTGGAATCGTCGTATATAAAGTGACATTATAGATATTACTGAATCGTTGAAGGAAGGAGATCTGCAAAAGGTAATATATTATATAGGAAGTTAGACGAATCTGTTAATTTATTATAATTAGGATAAATGTTCTAGTTGCGTGATCTGACTTGAATACAAGGTTTAATTGGGTGTTAACTCTCACTTTAAATAAAGTTGTCAATTAGAATTAAGTAATATAAGTTATTCTTAATAAAAGTTGTATTAAGAACCAATATGTTTCATTATTTTGATAATCCCACACCTCTAGCTTACGCGGATCCGGAACGACATAGTCATCACAGGATGGCTATGTCGCAACATTTATCCGCATTTTCAAACATTTCTAGGTTTTTTTGCTTTAAATTTCGGCTCCATAATTCTAATTTTCTACAAAAAGCATTAATTTTATCACTCGTGTCAAACATATGTACATTGGATCCTTGAAGTTGAAGATTCAATATTTTTAATTTCTCAAATATATCGACTAAGTAGCCCCAACTTACGAAATAAACCATCACGAAATTTCCAGCTTCGGTAAGTTTTCCTCTTCTAGAAAAATGGTAATTTCATTTCTTATTTCATAAACCGTTGCAAAATTTCCCGCGTGATAACCATCTTGTTTCCCGCAATAAAATACAATGATGAATACCCCTGCGCCCAAATGTTTTAAAGTCCAGAAAAAGTTCTTGATTTTAGGTCTCATTTTTATGTAATTTACTACAGTCACTTGTCGTTAGCACAATATTCAGACCAGGACTCATTTCTTTGGAAGCCAGAGCTTCTCTGTGGATCACGCAATGTCCAGATGCCAGTGGAGATTTTTGTTTAACAAGTGCTTGTATACTTTTAAATCTTCCTGACATTGTACGAGCGCCATGGGTACATTTTCCCGACACAATTTTTCCTCTATATTTGCCTCGTTTATAAAATTTTTTAAAAATATCAAATAATGCTTATTGTTGTTGCTTTAAGTTTTTTTGGGTTTTTGCAAAATAGTTCTACTGCTGACATACCATCCCAAAATCGAACATACGCAATGAAATGAGCATCTTTATTGCTATCTTTGCCTCGTCAAGCTGAATTGAAAACAATTTATCACGCAACTTACCGAAAGCTGTTGCTCTACATCTTCAGCGATATCACCCAATTCGACGGAAACAGTATCATTTGATAAATTGGACTGCAACTCTTTGGCAAAATTGTCTCAAACATAGTTTCACAATCTCAATTGCTGCAGGCAAAAAAAGTTCTTCGCAATAGTGTGAGGCTTTTTACATCTGGCTATTTTTATATGATACTTGTAAGAAGAAGTAAAGCTTTTCATTCACTGACAAAGTTTTTTTTTAAAATTTTTTTGTTTTCATATTGATTTTAATTTGTTCAAGAACTCTCGAGATTTGTTAATTGTACTCACCATGAAGCGTTTTGAAATGTCTTTTAAGTTTATTAGGTTTCATACTGTCTGCTGCCAATATTTTTGAGCAAATAACACACAGGGGCTTTTCTTCTCCATTTACTTCAGTAATGGTAAATCCAAAATTCAAGTATTCTTGAGAATATTTCCTTGATTTAATTTTCGGAACTATGCTCGTCTGTGCACTTGTTGATGCCTTATTATCGTAGAATGTTCGCTTACGACTTAAAAATTTATCCATGATTTTGTTTCAATCTTCTGCAGTAAATACTTAATACCGTGAATTACAACTAAAGAGCAAATTATAAAATGTACATTCAGGATAGAGATTTGGTAGCTATAGAAACATTGAATCGACCAAGACTGATTGGAATTGTACGAGGTACAGTTTTGCGCAGACGTCCGATAGTTTGGCCTGACTCACGCAGACGTTCGTAAAAATGACAGATGTGATGTATATGATAGAGCGCAACATAAAGTAGACTATTTTTCAATTTCTACTATAATTTCACTCTCTCATATATATCTTGTTTAAATTTTCAATCGTAGATAAAATACTTTTTATTCATTCGTTCAAGTTCAAATACTTTTATTTTTTTAAATTTCTGAGAATGTGTGTGGTTTCTTCTTTACTATACTATTTTCTTGCACTAATTAAATTTAATTAATGAATAAATAGTAACACACAAAAGAACAGTCCAATGCCATATATAGAAAGGAAAATGAAAAATTGGCAAGGAAAATTGCTTTCTATTTTGTAGCTTAACATTGTGATTCTGTCATGTATTACATATTTGTATTATTGTAACTATTTAATAAAAGTAACTAAAATAAATTTTCTTTGTTGGCCTAAGTATAGGAATTGACTTAAAATTTATTTTTATATCTAGTTCTAATGACATTTGTACTTCTAGAAATGGATGATGGAGGAAATAAATCTTTAATTAAATATCATTTTGCAATCTGTTCCTATTTAAAAATTAGAGAAGGAATAAATAACATTATAACTATTATTTAAAAGTATATATATATATATATATTATATATATATATATATATATATATATATATATATATATATATATAACTTGCTTAAAATATATATTACTTAAAAGTAACGTATACAAAATTTAATACTCAAAGTGCATTATTATTGCATTCAATACATTATTACTTTTTTGGGGGGCGCGATGAAAATTATGATTGAAAATTGGGTCGCCAGTAGTGAAAGTTTGAGAAGCACTGGATTAATGTATCTAGATGTGCAGGAGTTTTGTCAAAAATTAATTATTTTCTACCTTTTTAAATAAGATTTTTTTTATAATACAATTTTATCCCTTTAAGAAATTTATACTTTTAAACTTATATTATATGAGTTTGCTTGAAGGAACTATAAAGTGCATATTGCAACCCTTTTCAATAAGTGATAAGTGCACATTTCTTTGAATTAAAATTGCATATATGTAAGAATAAGTACATCATGCGTGCAAAAATGAGTACAATTATGTCAGAATTTAAATTTTGAATGTAGATAAAACTTCTTTTTGTTTTATATTTTTAGGCTTGCTTCTCTTTGTCTAAGTACTCTTTTCATATTTCTTTTACTTTATTTAATTATTTTTGTCTATCTTACAAGTTTTATGTTTTAACACGTTATTTTTGTAAAACAAGAGAAGCTTTAAAAAATTATGTATTACTGCATTTTTTAGTAAAAAAAACTGTAGTTCCAATAGTTTTACATAAAGGATAAATAATTGTACAGTAATAAACAAAAGTCACTAAGAATGTAATCATTCGTAGAGTCATGATATTTTGTTCTTTTAGTTCAATTACAGAGTATATATATCGATATTGAAAGAAGCCTTTATCACTTTAATGACTTCATATACAGTGGTGGCCAAAATTTGCGGACACTTTTGAAAATTCTTATGTTTTTGTTTTGTTTTTAATTTATATGCTTATAGAAAATTTACGTTGCACAAACTGAAAAGTATTTTATATTATTTTAAAGTTAATTTAATACTAAATTAAATACAAAAAACAAAGTTCAAATATTTGCAATGCAGACGTCTTCAATTTGCAAAGAAGCACAAAGATTGGACAGTAAATGACTGAAAAGTGTAATGTAGCTCAATAAATCGCGTTTTTAATTGCATCAAGTAAATGACAGGCTGTCAATATAGAGAAAACAGAACAAAAGTATGAACACCATCTAAAATGCTATAACTCTGCAAGCCTTTGGTGGCATTATTATAGTTTGGGAGATATTCTTTTGGTATTCCCTGGGTACTTTGGGAATAGAACTGGGTAATAGAACATCTGAATGCCTAAGAGTATTTAAGTCTTATCGTAGATAAACTTTATTTAAATAAAGTGTCCTGCGAGAGATGGTCACTAAACTGGACAGTTATCCCTTTTATATAGCTATTATTATCCCTTTTATACAGCTATCATTATCCCTAGATGGTACGAAGATCATGACGTTTATCAACAACTGAAATAGCTCAAGCCGAGAAGAATCATGCAATATTAAGAGGGAAAACTGGTCCATATATATATATATATATATATATATATATATATATATATATATATATATATATATATATATATATATATGCATAGAGTTGTACATACAGAGAGTCCCAGGATCATTGAGACGAACTTTAAGGGGACGTAAGGAATATCATAAGGATTCAGATTTGTACATTAACCCATGGTTAAAAACATCTTCGTTCGGCACAAGGTGGCGTTGTTCACAAAAGCATTTAAGGAAACAGATATACATTACCGTAGTCATTTGAGCTGTCATTGCCCACAGATTACGGAACGTTTTACAAAAAATTAAAAGTAAAAAAATTTTAAAAACAAACTTTTATTTAAGTTCTCTAAAAAGAATAAAATAAACTTTTCTTTTAAATTTTTTTTTGCTATCAACTTATAACGTATTTACACAATTTATGATATAAAAGCTTGACGTGAGATTTAAGTACTCGCTTTTAATTAGTTTGAAAATTTTAAAAATTAAAATCAATCAGATTAAGTTTTTAATTTGCTTGTTTATCTACACAGGTAAATCTCATGACAAGCTTTTATGTCATAAATTGTGTAATGACTTTATAAATTGATGGGCAAAAAAATTTTTAAAAGAAAAATTTATTTTATTCATTTTAGAAAATTTAAATAAAAGCTTGTTTTTTAAAAAAGTTTTTTTACCTTTAATTTATTTTTGACTTTTTAGTTATCGCGGGACAGGTTTTTCAGTCTATTCATTTCATTCAGCGCATCATTGCTGCAAGGTCGTTTGCTGGTTAATTTTGAACAGGCTAACTCAGGAGTACTCAATCTTTTTTCCGCCGGGCCACGTACATATGATACAAATTTCACTCAAGCCGCAACAAGAGGATAATGGGGAACGGAGATAAACACTATAAGACCAAAACAATATTGGAAAAAGTAAAATTAATCAAAATATTAAAACTTCTTTTTTTTACTATAATACTTTATTAAAAATGAAAAACACAAAAAACATTTTTAAATCCGTAATTTAAAACCAATTTTTAAATCTTAGAGCAGAAAATGAAAATGAATAGATGAAATTGATGAATTCTATTCATTTTCATGAATAGATTCATGAAAATGCATAGATTTTGACTCCTTTTAGAAAGCATCGTAAAAAACATAAAATATCATTATTTTTCAATTCCTACTATTAGCTCACAATCTCTATATATTTATTTATATATTTATTTATTTATCTGGGTGGAATTTTCAATCATTAATGAAATACATTTTAAAGCGCTCAATTGAGCTGAAATTTTATATACAGGTCTATTTTGGATGACAATACAATAATATAAAATAATTAATAAAAATTAATTGATTAAAACTAATTATTTAAAGAATTACAAATACACAACCACATTGGCATCATTTTTGGTGACTTAACGACTCTTTTGGCGACTTGTGTCAAAACTTGAAAAGGTTTTTTTTTCTCACGTGTTAAAGTGTTCAGTTGAACTGAAATTTATGTACACGATTGTTTTGGATGACAATGCGATACCTTAATGATAATTAATAAAAATTAATAACCACTTAATGTTGTGATTCTGTTATATGTATATACATATTTATATTAATTGTAACTATTTAATAAAAAGTAGCTAAAATAAAATTTTTCTTTGTTGATCTAAGAAGGAATTGAGAGACTTCAATTTCTTTTTTTGTATTACTTGTTTTTAAAGAATTACACAGTATATTGGCAAAATAAATGATCTTCGGAAAATTCGGAACTTCTTTAAGCTCAAACCGATGAGATGATAGGTAGAATAAAAAGCTAATAGGTGTAAAATATTTTTAGTTAATATCTTTTTAACTGATTGCAATATCGGAATATAAATGGTTAAAAAAAGTATTTTCATCCAAACTAAACGGGTACACAAAATTTCAGCTCAATCGGTTGAAGACATCAGCTTCAAAATTGAGTTGCAATATTCCACCCGAACAAATTACTTCAATTAATATTTTTTTAACTAATTGGGATATTGGAATATACATGGTCTAAACATGCATTGTCATCCAAACTAAACATGTATACAAAATTTCAGGTGAATCGCAAACCGGAAGTGGATCAAATTTAACTTGCAAGATTGGATTACAGACCGACAGACAACGGGAAATGTGAAACTAAATAAAAACTTGTAAAAATGAGTTGGAATATATGTGCCTGATTTACGGATTGGCAAAAGGAAATGCACGAGCAGCAGAAAGACTTTATCTCGAAAGGTACCCACACAGCGATGCTCAGGAAAACCGGTTGACTGTTAATTTGCACGACAATTTGTGTGAATATGGATCTTTTGACTAAGGAACGGTCACAAGTTACTCGAATTCTCGACATGGTACTCGGATAACTTCGAATGGTATCCAGGACATTTATTCCATGTATGGAATAAAATGTGTGTGTTGGGTACCTCGTAATGATACATATTCTCAAAAATTAGCGAACATGGGAACATTTGGAATATATGTGCCTGAGTTACGGATTGGCAAAGGAAATGCACGAGCAGCAGAAAGACTTTATCTCGAAAGGTACCCACACAGCGATGCTCAGGAAAACCGGTTGATTGTTAATTTAACGACAATTTGTGTATGAATATGGATCTTTGACTAAGGAACGGTCACAAGTTACTCGAATTCTCGACATGGTACTCGGATAACTTCGAACAGTATCCAGGACATTTATTCCATGTATGGAACAAAATGTGTGTGTTGGGTACCTCGTAATGATACATATTCTCAAAAATTAGCGAACATGGGAACATTTGGAATATATGTGCCTGATTTACGGATTGGCAAAAGGAAATGCACGAGCAGCAGAAAGACTTTATCTCGAAAGGTACCCACACAGCGATGCTCAGGAAAACCGGTTGATTGTTAATTTACACGACAATTTGTGTATGAATATGGATCTTTTGACTAAGGAACGGTCACAAGTTACTCGAATTCTCGACATGGTACTCGGATAACTTCGAACAGTATCCAGGACATTTATTCCATGTATGGAACAAAATGTGTGTGTTGGGTACCTCGTAATGATACATATTCTCAAAAATTAGCGAACATGGGAACATTTGGAATATATGTGCCTGATTTACGGATTGGCAAAAGGAAATGCACGAGCAGCAGAAAGACTTTATCTCGAAAGGTACCCACACAGCGATGCTCAGGAAAACCGGTTGACTGTTAATTTGCACGACAATTTGTGTGAATATGGATCTTTTGACTAAGGAACGGTCACACGTTACTCGAATTCTCGACATGGTACTCGGATAACTTCGAACGGTATCCAGGACATTTATTCCATGTATGGAACAAAATGTGTGTTGGGTACCTCGTAATGATACATATTCTCAAAAATTAGCGAACATGGGAACATTTGGAATATATGTGCCTGATTTACGGATTGGCAAAAGGAAATGCACGAGCAGCAGAAAGACTTTATCTCGAAAGGTACCCACACAGCGATGCTCAGGAAAACCGGTTGACTGTTAATTTGCACGACAATTTGTGTTAATATGGATCTTTTGACTAAGGAACGGTCACACGTTACTCGAATTCTCGACATGGTACTCGGATAACTTCGAACGGTATCCAGGACATTTTTTTCCATGTAATGGAACAAAAAGTGTGTTGGGTACCTCGTAATGATACATATTCTCAAAAATTAGCGAACATGGGAACATTTGGAATATATGTGCCTGATTTACGGATTGGCAAAAGGAAATGCACGAGCAGCAGAAAGACTTTATCTCGAAAGGTACCCACACAGCGATGCTCAGGAAAACCGGTTGACTGTTAATTTGCACGACAATTTGTGTGAATATGGATCTTTTGACTAAGGAACGGTCACAAGTTACTCGAATTCTCGACATGGTATTCGGATAACTTCGAACGGTATCCAGGAAATTTATTCCATGTATGGAACAAAATGTGTGTGTTGGGTACCTCGTAATGATACATATTCTCAAAAATTAGCGAACATGGGAACATTTGGAATATATGTGCCTGATTTACGGATTGGCAAAAGGAAATGCACGAGCAGCAGAAAGACTTTATCTCGAAAGGTACCCACACAGCGATGCTCAGGAAAACCGGTTTATTGTTAATTTGCACGACAATTTGTGTATGAATATGGATCTTTTGACTAAGGAACGGTCACAAGTTACTCGAATTCTCGAAATGGTACTCGGATAACTTCGAACGGTATCCAGGACATTTATTCCATGTATGGAACAAAATGTGTGTTGGGTACCTCGTAATGATACATATTCTCAAAAATTAGCGAACATCCGGGAGTCCGATGCAGCTCTCCGTGGATACCTTTCACGATACGATCACGTGCATTTCCTTTAACCAATCCAAAAATCAGATGCATATCTTCCAGCTCGGTGCTTGTAAAACATTCCATACTTCTCTGCAGACGATGGCAGCTAAAGTGACAGCGGCAATGCATATTTGTTTTCTTAAATGCTCTTGTGAACAACGCTACCTTGCACCGAATGAATACGTTTTCGACTATGGGTTGCTATGCAAACCTGAATACTTCTGATGTCCCCACCTCCCCTTAAAGTTCGTTTCAATGATCCTAGTGCAACCTGTATATATATATTTGTAGTTTCCTGTAACTGTGGCAAGTATATATATATATATACGAGAATTGGGGCAAACGTAATAGCAACTAGTTTTTTTCTTGAAGATACCAATCCGGTTGGAAAATGTAACATATACAGACGAAAGGAAAAGGTGTTAACTACATGTGTGGACTATGAATAGCAGTGAAGTATCGTAATACACTAATTTATTACGGTAGTATATATATATATAGGGCAATATAGACTTCACGGTGCAAAATAATAACAACACTGTACATATAAAGTGGACATGACAAACCTTGGTCTAAAGACCCTCAATGTAGTCCCCTCGCTGCACTGCTACCAGCTATCACAGAGAGCCATCTGTTGTTCTGCATACACACTTTGCCTTCAGAACTTCCACACGACACATATACATTTGTGATCCATTCACATATCTACAAGAAGAAAAAAATTGCCATAATTTATGCCCCAACCCTCGTGTATATATATATATATATACATATATGTAAACAATTTTTAACTGTATGTCTTTCAGATGACTCATAAATCATATATCATAGACATTTTCATAAGTGTGGTAATTCATATATATTTCACGCTCTCTCTTTCTCGCTTTCATTGTTACGAATTACTCCTCCGTGTTCTGAGATCGTTTCAAATTCAGTTGTGTTCGGTGAATGGGAAGCTAGAATATTCTATCAAACTATCTTTAAACTGAAACTTTGAATTACTATGATTTCCAGCCTTGGAATTACTTCATCGTCCTTAAATTTACAAATACTACGGAAGAAATGGATATAATTTGTTTAATATAAAGCATTCTTCTCATTAACTAAATTTTACGTTTTGTAGTGATTAGTAATATCGCACAACTTTGAGTATTCTCATAATTGAGCCGAGATTAAACAGTATCTATATAAATCTGCTAAAAATTTTCCTTACATTTACAAAACGGAATTACTGTCTGGTATACCTAATATTTTAAAAATGTATCATTCGAATTCATTAGAATAATTTTTTAAGAAAATGAAGGATAAGACCATGTGTTCACCTATTTATAAAATTATCAACAAAAACATTTTTTGTTAATTATCTCACTTGATATATTTTAAACTTTAAAACCACAAGACTTTTAAAAGAAAAGTAAAGAAGTTGTATCCAATAAAAAATTAAATAACACAAAGTAAACATTTTGAAACTTTTAAATGAAAAGTTAAGAAACTGTATCCAATAATGAATTAAATAACACAAAGTAGACATTCTGAATCGCTAAGGCAAAATAAATCTATATTACAATGTAATATATTTAAAAGGAAAGAGAAATTAGATTTTTTAAAATAAACATCCTATGTATGTACAATAATCATATGGAACTGATAAACTTTTGCAATAACTTATTTAAGGTATCCGACTACGCTCGGAACCGTGATTTTACAAAAGCGTATAAATGGATAACATTTATGATATTTAGTGTCACTTAGATTAGAAAATGTATATAAAATTGTTTTAAGAATAGTATTACAATAAAAAATTATTTAAGTACAATATTTTGACAAAAATTAACATAGAATGACCCATTTTTAAAATATTCTCCTTTTGTGAAAACTGCTTCTAACATAATATTTCGCCTGTCTATAGTTCAGATCTCTGTACAGAGGCTGAACTAGAATTTTTTAAATATATAGCTTAAAAGTGGATTTATCAATGTCTTACGAAAACAGAGGGGAGAAATTTTAAGAAAAAAATGCCGATAATTATTTCAATTGGTTGTAACTCTGAAAATAATGCGATGTTTTCAAAAATCATAGTTGAGCCTCGGTACAGAGGTCTGAGCTATATACAGGCAAAATATTATTATAATAGAAGTACTTTTCACAAAAAGAGAACATTTTGAAAAAGGTTATTCTAAGTTAATTTTTTGTCGAAATATTTTATTTAGATAATTTTTTTTGTCAAAATGTCCTTGAAACAATTTTATACATTTATTATAATCTAAATATCATGAAAATTATCCATTTGTGCTCTTTTTTAAAATCATGGTTCCGAACACGTAGTCGGATACCTTAAAATTTCTTAAAAATCAAATTATTCCACAATTAAAAAAATCAATAGGTAAAACAAGCAAACAGGTAGCTCTGCTAACTTTTACTAAAGCTCGACCCTAATTTCTCAATTTAACATTAACACTCCATATTCAGGATTGTTGTCTCTTCGGACTAATAAAATCAAGCAATTAGTCTACACATTTAAGTAAATGCGAACTGCATTATACTTTGATCTCGAGTTAATTACTTCTTTAAAGTAATTCCTCCTGGAACACTAATGATTATTTTTCATTAGGCGATATTCCACGTTTAACATTTGGAACGTCAACAAATTGTGAGCGGGGGCAGTTTTAATTTGATGTAGCGGCCTTACTAAAGCAGCAAAGAATGCAACACATACTTTCTCGACTAGCGACGCCCTTATTGCCTGTTTCGTACTAATTATTCCCAGTAGCGTCGCTGGTCCATTCCAAACAAATTGCTTTTCGTCCGTTCCTTGATGGTGCTTTACGAGGAATGCAATTGGATTGAAGGATTACGAAATCCTTAGGGCGGGTAATGATTGTTTTAGATGCCCTTCCATGTCTAATTAACTCCTGAACCTGCACCTGAAATAACGCCTTTCTGTTTCTTCAAATAGCTTTTGACGCCAACTGTAGTATTAGGTATGTACCTGTTGTCTCTGAATATGCACACAATTATATGTATTTACAGGATTAGGTATGCACGAGCTTGAATAAGTAAACAATCGATATGTGTTTGATGCTTGAAATATTTTATGCGTATACTCAAAAATATAATATGTGGAATTTTTTTTTCTTATTGTATTGCCTTATCCTGTCCATTCAGTTGCCTTCCCTCTAGTTTAGTAAAAAAGAGAAAAATACTGAAATAAAGAATCTATTTTTCTCATTCAATACACTTAAGAATACGAAAAAATGTAGAAGTTTTGTTATTTTTTTTTATAAATCTTAAAATTTAATAATGTTGCAACAGTGTTGTCATAAATGGGAATTCTGAAGTGTGAGGATCAGGAAAAAATTAATAACTTAATATCCCACCAATTCAAAATATTTATTTATCTCACAAAACTAATAGAAACAAAAACACATACATTTAATTGGAAAGTTAGCACAATATTTGTCTACTTAATTCGACTTTAGTTTTATCCTTAAATAAAGAAGGCTTAAAAAATCGTAAAAGTTCCGTTTCATTTCGAATATAATATATATATGGATCTCTCACTAAGCGCCGCTTCTAAAATCTAATATATATATATTTTTTTTCAAAAAAATGTACTTCAAAGTCGGGGTTTTTTGAAAAATTCAGGGATTATAGTTTTTAATAAGACTTAAGTTGTCTTTTCCTTATCGTTTTTTGCTTCAGAATGACCCCTTTCTCGAGATGGTAGCAGGTTTGGCACAGCATGTTACCACTTGAGTTTAATAGGCAATAAGCTGGAGCAGGACTCTTATTCCAGCTATGTCCCTGATCACAAAAATGTATAATTTTTTTAAGGTACTTTGTTTTTCCCATGTTGTGAAAAATCTGTACTACAATCAACAAATTGGGTAAAAAAAGCGAAAATTCTTATACATACGCTTCAATTAAAAAAAATTTTTTTTTTAAAAAAAAAGTTCACTGAATAGAAAAGAAATCAACTTTCCTCTTTAAAACAGAAGATAGTATTAGTTATCTGAGACAGTGTTTCTGAAACTGTGGGACGCATTACTAGAGGGCATGATAACCCTACGCGGAGGAAGGTAGCAATATCGAATAGTCGACAATAAAAAATTACTTTAAAAAAAGTTATTAATTTACTGAAAGAGAGCAAAACAAAATATATTCCAACATAATAAAAAATAAAATAAACATTTGCACTGATATAATACTCTTATGAATGTATCGGTACTGCACAATGTATTTCCTAATTAATTTCCCAACACTAAGTTAATAAAGAGAGAGAGGGGGGAAAAACAAGTTCAAAGTCAATAGTGAGACCCCATGCGTTTGTCATATATAAAATTATACTCAAAATTTAATACTTATTTTGATAATTTGTGTAGTTTATAATTAAAGCTGTATTGTAGCTTCACAGTCAAAGTACTATATTATTCTTGAATTTGATGCAATGTTATTGTATGGAGGAAGAGGGCGTGATGAAAATTATGATTAAAAACTGGATGGCAAGTACTGAAAGTTTGAGAAGCAGTGGTCTAAGGCATTTTCAGTAAGTTTGTGTGTAATGATTATTGATCTTAATAGGCATATTAGAAGGTTAACAAAATGGCGCTGATGGCAAATGACGTGTTTTTCAATAAAAAGCAAAATTATGTCAGATTATCAGATACAGTACATTGTCGAGATCCCAGAGCTGCCCAAAAATCTGAAAGATAAAAACATCTCGATAGTTTCTGCAATTGTTGTTGGACACACAAGCATTTTTCAAAACAAACGGGCCGATTTGCTTGCAAAGATTGCTGCCAAGTGCGAAATTGACATTGTCTCTCATTAATATACCTAATTCCTTTTACAAGAAGGGTATGAGAGAACGAGTGGGGAATGTTGAAACCAAGAATATCACATTCCAAATAAAGGGAGCTTACCAAAGACACTTTTTTCATCCATTAATAGGAAATCGTTATGCCATCATTGTTTATTAATTACAAAATAACCGAATTTCTCCCTGGTTATCGGAATTTTAAAACTTATTTGAACAAAATGAATTTGGTTCGGTCATCTTCCTGCGATTATAGTACTGGTGGCAAGGAAAATGTATAACATTTGCTACTTCTGTACTCTAAGTTTGTAAGAGTAAAAAATATCTTAAGAATAACTCTCAAGGGCCTTAATCTAATTTGCCCTGCAGATATTTACCAACTTATTTGCAAAAGAAGTTCTTTTGTCCAGTTCTGTAAATTCATTGTAAGCATTTGAAATCCTTCATAATATGTAAATTTTATATTTTTCCCTTTTGTGTAATGTGTTTCATACTTACTTTTGAAAGCCCCGCGTGATACTTTGTGGTGTACGTGGATTTCTAAATGTTTTCAATAAGACAAAATGCGTATATTATTTTTCTGAAGTTGAGAAATTTTACTAAACCATTTAACAGAATGCATAAATTCAATAAATTTATAAACGAAATGAGAAAAATATATATAAATAATAAGGGAGGAGGTACCTTTATCAGCCTAACGGTGGATCAACCCCTTCCCAAATTGTACAAATTATACAACAGTTCATACTTATTGGTCAAATTGCAAAATAATTTGTAACTATAATATTGAACATGACTTACTGCCTTTTTTATTATTGTTCTCTTGAGTGAGATAAATAAATAAATTTCTTACACCTTTAAAAAGAATATTTTCTATATAGAGAGCGATATAAAAAGATAATAAAGTTTATAATTATGTTACTTTTTAATGGGAAAAGTAGTATAAAATTAAATTAAATTATGATGAAGTAAAATTAATAATTATTTTTTAATTTGATTTACCTGGATATCAAAACTAATACATTTTTCATATTTGGCAATCAAAATTGTTTTAATTTCGATTAACATTAGTGTAAAAAATAATTGCGAAGCATTGCTAAATAGATTTCTTAGAAATCTAGCATTTAATTCCCCTTTCAACTAGTCAAATCCTACTTTTTTTTAAATATTTTTTGCATTAATTATTCCACTTATACAACGAAAATTTATTTATTTCATTTTTTTGCTTACTCGAAATCCAATGTCAATTGCGCAATTTCAAAAGAAGTCATTATTTTGAAACCCTTCCTCATTACTTTAATAATTAAAGAAAATGATTCCGATTCGAGAACCAAGAAGTTAATCTGAATTATCTGAAATTGGAAAGCGCTATCATTATTAAATGCATTGAACAACATATCTTGATTCCATATTAAAGATTTAATTGGATTTTAAGAAAGTTTTTAATTTTACTCATCAGTATGACGAAAATTGGTACTGATAAGATTGTGGCCTGCTTTTTTTTATATCTAATGATTAAATCTGAGAATTTTAGAAGCGTTTATCATAGTTATTTCAAAGAATAAAGCGCGTTTTTCTCTCTACAGTTCATTGGGGTTAGGATAACATTTCGAATAAAAACTTTCTTCAATTTAGAAGGGGCTTTAGATGTATAATTTGATTCCATTTAAAATGTTTTGATTATTAATTGTTTGATGTAAAAGATGAAACCGAGAGAGATTGTACTTTAATGAAACAATCTATCTGAGCATCTTAAAATGAAATATTTTATGTGTTAAGTTAAGAAAAATATCTACGTTACGTATATATATATATTACGTATTCAATAAAATATTAATTTTTAAAAATATATTCATATAGTATGTATGCACATATTTTAAAGTCCATAGAAATACAAAACCAAATAATTTTGATTTCAGTCTTTTGTATATACAAATAAAGCAGCACATAATAAACATAACACAAAGTATTTAATATTTGCAACATAAAAAAAATTATTTAAAAAAAATACGTACCTTAGATGAAACTTAAAATTAATCTCAAAAGTTTACATCAGTGTTTCTCAAACTGTGGGGCGCGAGCATATCGAAAAAACAAAAGGTTAAAAAAATAAATTTACTGGAATTAAGCATAACAAAATACTTTCTGACATAATAAAAAAATACAGATTTACACTGATATGATTTATATATATCATCTGGCATAATTAATTCACCAAAAATAAGAGATTCTACTTAAAACGCTCATTAGCTTTCTTTGATCCTATAACCAAATTCATAAAAATTTTGTTTGTTTTGCTGTAATCCCACGATGAGAGATTTTTTATTACGTTTCTTTTTACCTAAAATATTACCTTAACTGACCTTTGAACTTACTGGTATGGTTATCTCCGTCCCTTTTTTTTAGGGAAGTTGTAAATAATATATTTCTGTTTCGCCTTTTTCCATGCGAAAGAGTTCTATGATATATGGATAAGCATATTGAGCACTTTGAATAATAATTTAGCAAAGGTTTATTCTTATGAGTATTCTGAAACATATAATGCATAATTAAAAACATTTAACACAATTCTTTTTTTAAAACTAATATCCATATTTTTATACTGAATACACTGAATTGAATGTTAGCGAAAAGTGCCTGTGATTTGTGTCCTTTATTGAAGTCACGCACATTTTAAATAATTTAGTTCAGTTTTATTGGTTTTCTTCTCAAATTTTTGAAGACAAATTGAAAATCCTTGAAATAGGTAAGTATATTTTCTCTTAATTAAATTATTCACTGAAATTGTGATTTTTATTGTATATAGTAAAAAATAATTATAAAAAAAA
Organism: Trichonephila inaurata madagascariensis; assembly: GCA_019973955.1. Classification (NCBI taxonomy): domain Eukaryota; kingdom Metazoa; phylum Arthropoda; class Arachnida; order Araneae; family Nephilidae; genus Trichonephila; species Trichonephila inaurata. Next base: position 36,026 of record BMAV01021028.1, on the reverse strand, counting down.
AGGATTGGGGTGAATCACTCCACAGGAACATTAACGTTAGTATGGAGTGCACACTTGATCCCGGGCTAAAACATTTTAAAGTTTTCTCGCTTTAAATATTAAAAATAACATAATTATTCATTATTGGAATTTTACATTCTTTTTCATTATTTAACATTAATTTTAAATGCTAATTCTGTGAGGCTTAAAATTACAGTTCGTTCAAAACTATTTACAATATGAGCATTCATTTCAAAAATCATTTTACATTTTTGTATACATTGTCATGCACTTAGTTTTACTCTCTTTACAATTAAGCTATTATATCCAGAATAATGTATTATTTTTTTTTTAAAAATAAAATCGTGTGAAGAGTGGGTACTTAAGCTAGTATAAGAACAAGTTTAATAATTATTAGTGACTTCCTTGGGCTCGTCTTGCAGAGCAAAGTTTTTCAAAGGAAGGCTTAATATTAGAAATTGACACTCTGAGATATTTTCTATATTTAGCTGAGATCTATATTTTGTCTTCAAAACAGCCACAGCAGAAAATCCGGTTTCACAAAAGTAGGGTTTTGAAAATGGTAATAGTATACGAAATGCTTTTGTTTTCAGTGCAGAAAATTCATCATCCACCTCTGCCCAAAATTCAAAGGGCTTTTTATTTCAAAATTGCCTTTTAACTCTGCCACTGGATGTGAAATCTATGAAGATTTCTTCTTCGGCAGTTAAGAGACCTTCTGAAGTATCGTGAAATGAATTCCTAATCCACTCGTAACTTGCTATCAAGTTGTCCTCAGCAATAACATACTTTTTAAAATTCCATGCCAACATAACTAAATGATTTTCTATGGTTTTAAAAACAACTTGCGTATGTTGTTCTTCAGATTTGTAAGTTTTAACACATAGTAAGTACACATGTAAGTTTTAACCAGGGTTTCTCAGTAATAGTAATAGTAAATCCAAAATCTAAGTATTCTTTATGTATATATCCTTGATTTAATTTTCGGAACCATGCTCTTCTGTGTACTTGTTAATACTTTATTATCATCGAATGTTCTCTACGACTTAAAAATATATCTATGATTTTGTTTTAATCTACTGCGCCGTATATACTTAATACCGTGATTTACAACTAACGCGTAAATTATAAAATGTACATTCAAGACAGATTCGGTAGCTATAGAAGTATCGACTGGACCAAAACTGAATGGAATTGTACCAGGTACATCTTTTTTACATGTTTTGCGCAGACTTCCGATAGGTTGCCCAGACTCACGCAAACGTTAGCCAGAATTTTTGCCAGATGTGATGAATATGATTGAGAGCAACATAGACTAGACTATTTTTCTAATGATATTTGTACCTTTAGAAATGGATGATGAAGGGAATAAATCTTTAATTAAATATCATTTTGCAATCTGTTCTAATTTAAAAATTGGAGAAATAAAAATAGCATAATAATTATCCTTTTACTTAAAAGTAATTTACTTAAAATATGTATTACTTAAAAGTAACATATACAAAATTTAACTCTTATCTTGTGAAGAATTATGATTGAAAATTGGGTCGCCAGTACTGAAAGTTTGAGAAGCACTGGTTTATACTCTTTAAAAAAATCAGTACCCCTTTGACTCTCTTTATCCACAGACACATACACACGCAGACGCACACTCTCTCACACACAAACGCATGTGTGTGTGTTTTAAATTATTTATGCAGTTAATCAAAAGATGGTGCCACATGTTTCATAAATTAAAAATAATTTATTTTATTTAAGTATCATTGTATGTGTTTGAGAAGTCCTTTTATATTCAATAAATTTTAAATCAATATTTAAGGTTTTTAAATGCATATATAGACTTAATATTATTTTATCATAATTTGCTAATTTTAATTTTAAGTGGTACTACTTATACTACTTTGGCGGGAAACATAAATTATTGCTGTGTTCACGAAGCAAGTTTTATAATCTAGTTTAATTGCATCGATTTAAACTCTATACTAGAAAATACTCGTAACCTATTGAATTTTATCGTTATATATTAATAGTATTATTTATTTTATTTGTAATTTTTACATTTTTCTTAATATTCCTTCCTTTTTCCTATGGCCCAGCGTATAGGCAAACTACACGTGAAAGTTGACCATTCGCAACACTTTGTTTAAATTTGCAATCTTGTTTCATAAGGCCAAGAGTTTGCTATTGTAATACAGTAGCTTATATTTCTTACTATTAAATAATTATTGTCTTGAACGCTCCCAGACATCGCATGATACTAAATTATTTTTATTACCAGCCATTTTCATCCTTAAGGTATCCCACTGCGTTCGGAACCGTGATTTTGCAAAAGAGCATAAATGAATAATTTTCATGGTATTTAGTTTCACTTAGATTAGAATACATGTATAAAATTGTTTTTATATATAAGGACATTTTGACAAAAAAAATTATTTAAATACAATATTTTGGCACACAATTAACTTAGAATAATCTTTATTCAAAATGTTCTCCTTTTGTAAGAAATACTTCTATTATAAAAATATTTTTCCTGTATATAGCTCAGACCTCTCTACAGAGGCTCAACTAGAAATTTTGAAAACTTCACTATATTTTCAGAGTTACCACCAATTGAAATAATTATTGTTTTTTTTTTCTTAAAATTGCTCTCCTCTGTTGTCGTAAAATATGGATAAACTCACTTCTGAGTTATATATTTCAAAAATTCTAGTTGAGCCTTTATAAAGAGGTCTGAGTTATATACAGGCAAAATATTATTTTAATAGAAGCATTTTTCACAAAAGGAGAACATTTGGAAAAAAGTTTATTTTTAATTAATTTTTTGACAAAATATTGTATTTAAATAATTGTTTTTGTCAAAATGGCCTTAAAACAATTTAATACATTTATTCTGATCTAAGTGATACTAATTATCATGAAAATTATTCATTTATGCGCTTTTGCAAAATCACGGTTCCGAACGTAGTCGGATACCTTAAAAAGGTTCCATGATGTGAATTTTTGTGTGAGATGATGGAATGTCTTACCAATTACTGGATCCGTCCAATCAGCGTGCAAAGACTAACAAATCATGTGAGTAAATAACGTTCTCGAAATTTTCGGGATAGGGATACATAAGCTGAGATCCTTTGGAGTGAAGACAAGAAGGTCTTTTAAGCCGGAAGCTTTGCTCATGTGTTTTGTTGCTTTTTTGTATGTACGTAGTAGGATTCAGAAGTTCTTGGACTGATATGCTATAACTTAAAAAAAATATTGCCAATTAAACTGCTGAAACACATACTCCTTTTTGAAATAAGACCCTTTAGTGACAACACACTTTTGTCATGGAATGTAAAAGTCCCCGAAACATTTCTGAAATCCATTTTTAACTATGTCCTTTAATTCATCCTGCGATGCCCTTATAACTTCATCTGCAGAATGGTCGTTTAACATGCGGAGAACTATATATTGACACACCCTATGAATCTTAAGATTCTTAGTCAGTATCCTCTGATATGTGGCCGAAGATATCCCAACTGATTCTGCTATTGTTTGAACCCGTTCTTGCGTTCCACCAAAGAAACCTTTATGATGTTTTCAGCAGGAATGGAAGCCTGTGAACATCCAGAACGTTTGTCGTCTTCGACACTTTCCCTGTCTTCACTTAAACGTCGATACCACTCAAAGGCTTGTGTTTGCGATAATATTATCACCGCCTTAAACCTTCTTCAAAATTTATTTTGTCTCTATAGCACTTTTTTCCAAACGAACAGAGAAATTAATATCCATTATCCGTTCAACAAACGCTATTTCTTTCAATCGCAGACGACTAAATACTTTAACTGGATAAAAAGCACCCTTGCCAAATTACACAGGCTAAATTGTTCGAGAGAATTCCTGTTCAAATAGGATTTCAGCAAAAATATTGATATCAATTTTACAAAATATCCGGAAATGATGGGAAAAAATAGAATTCATTTTCGAAATAAGCCCACTAAATAATACAAAAGTCACTGAGAAATCACTTTTTTGCGTTTTTCCAAAACTTTAATTTGTACCTCTGTGTAATTATTCAATACTAATTTAATAACAACGAAACTTAAATAACTCTAATTGTCATGCATTTTTACTTTTTATGGAAAGTTGTTGTTCTTGGGTGTAGAGAGAATTACGATAAATTAGACTATAGTTTTAATTAGTAACGTAATAAAACCGGTAAAAAAACGAGTTTTTTTAATCATGGGTTTACTTTCAAACTTCACACTTTGCAGAACATAATTTGTGTACCTTAAATTTTAAAAGCAGAAGGGCACGTTCAGTTAAATTGAATTTATACAATAATTAGTTTTAATAACCTTATTTTACGTGGGGATAATTTAATTAGCTGGTTTCAATATCCAACTGTTTCACGTTGTAAACCATTGGAATTATGAATAAAATTTAATTCTTTAAATAATTAGTTTTAATTAAATAATTTTATTAATTATATTTAAATTGCCGTATTTTCATCCCAAACAATCGTGTGTGAGAAATTTCAGCTGAATTCAGTGCTTTAAAATATGAGAAGAAAGCTTTTATAATTTTGAGAAGTTGCCAACATGATCACCAAGTGGCCAAATTTTTTTGCCAGAATTGATGCTTAAGTAACTGTATGTGTAATTCTTTAATTAAATAGTCTTTATTAAGGAATTCTTTAATCAATTAATTTTATTAATTATAATTTAATTACCGTATTGTAATAAAAAAACAATCATATAAAAAAAATTTCGGCTCAATTGAGCACTTTAAAATGTGAGAAAAAAGCTATTAAAGTTTTCACCCAAAGATAGTTACAGTTTGAGAAACCCATTAAAAAAAATACATTTTTTCCTTAATGTTTCTCTGAAATTTGCTTCATGTATTGTTTTTTCTATATGAAATATATTTTTCCTTACGCAATTAAATAGAAATAACTTTGCAAATTTAATATTGTTGAGATAAAATTCAACTAACCTTACGTTTGAAAGCTAGTTCAATTCTCAAGAATGTTTTTTTAACTAATTTCAAGTTTAAGAAGTTGTTATAAGTATTTTTTATTTGGAAGTTAATTTCATTAACATTTAGCACAAAACTCTACATTTTGGTTAATGAAAGATAATTTATTTTTTCCCGTTTCTTTTAATTATTCCAATTATTTTATAAAACTTCATTTTCTCTTTTATCGACTCAGTAATCTGTGTCAATTACACAAATTGAAAAGAAGTCCTTATTTTTAAATCCATGCTCATTATTTTAATAATTAAGGAATGTGATTCCAATTTGATGAAGTTAATGTAAGAAAAAAAAATCTAAAAATGGACAAAAAAACTGCACATCGTTAAATTCATTAAGTTGCGCATCCTAAGTCCATATTAGAAATTTAATTGGATTTTAAGAAAATAAAAAGACTATCCTCATCAAGGCTGAAAACACTAAAAAAATATCAAATGATTAAATCTGAAACTACGATTTTTATTTTTAAGGTTATTTGGAATGATAGGAATTTTTTAAACGACTTAATTTTGTACAATTTTTGATTTCTGAAATAAAACAAGTAACTTAATCCTCTTTAGAGCATACACAAAGCGCAACGGCACTTTTAGAGCAAATTTTTATAAACTAAAATGTTTCTCATTATTAAGGGTTTGATGTGAGATAGGAAACTTATTGTGTGTTTGTGTGTGTGAAGATACAGTACAATGGATTTTTTTCCAGAAAAATAATGTTTATTAAAAGTTTTCTTCATCATCATGCTTTTATTCAATATAAAAGTATTTTAATCATCATTTTTTATTATAAGTTTTGCAGTACCTAATAGTTCAGAATATTTGACTTATAATTTAAAGTATTTTTCTTGTCGGGAAATTTATATATGAGTTGTCCCAAAGAAAAGAGGACAAATTCAATAAAAAAAAAATAATGATTTTATTGGAAATCAAAAGAAATCGCTCTGGGGGCTGTAACACGGTTCCATTGTTTCGGCAGTAGGTCTATGTCTTCACTCTAGAAATGAAGTGGTTAATTCTTGAAGAAGTCCTATCCAGATTCCTTCACATCATCATCCAAATAGAAACGTAAAACTATGTGGCTTAAGGTATCCGACTACGTTCGGAACCGTGATTTTGCAAAAGAGTATAAAAGGATAGTGATTATGATATTTAGTGTCATTTAGATTAGAAAATGTACATAAAATTGTTTCAAGAATAGTATTACAATAAAAAATTATTTAATTACAACATTTTGACAAAAAATGAACGTAAAATGACCCATTTTCAAAATATTCACCTTTTGCGAAAAATGCCTCTATTATAATAATATTTTGCCTGTATATAGCTCAGACCTCTGTACAGAAGCTCAACTAGAGTTTTTGAAATATATAACTTAGAAGTGGGTTTATCCGTGTCTTACGACAACAGAGGGGAGAAATTTTAAGAAAAAAACGCCGATAATTATTTCAATGGGTTGTAACTCTGAACATAATGTGAATTTTTCAAAACTCATACTTGAGCCTCTGTACAGTAGTCTAAACTATATACAGGCAAAATCTTATTATAATAGATGCATTTTTCACAAAAAGAGAACATTTTGAAAAAAAGATTATTCTAAGTTAATTTATTATCAAAATATTGTATTTAAATAAATTTTTTTTGTCAAAATGTCCTTAAAACAATTTTATACATGTATTCTAATCTAAGTGACACTAAACATCATGAAAATTATCCATTTATGCGTCTTTTTAAAATCACGGTTCCGAATGTAGTTGGATACCTTAAAGACCTAGAAGTATCGGGGAACAAGTCCGGACCGTACACTGGGTGATTTAACATTCCCCAACTCATTTTTCAAAAAGTTTCCTTGCTTTCTCGGGACACGAGAACGAATATTGTGATGTAGTTCTGGTATCGTTTGCTGCCCTTCTCGAAAACTTTTACACCAACTGTTCCAAGATGTTTGCCCTAAACAGTTATCATCATTGACTGCCAATTTTAGTTGATAAATATCCGCATTAAACTCGCTTCCTGCATTTAGAAACCATGCTAAGGTCCATTGTTGTTTTCTGGATGCACCTTATATGGCACAAATTTACTTTCAATTAATTTCTTCTATCACTAATAGGTTTAACTGTTAAACGTCCTATGTAGTGTATACATCCTACCGTATTTGGTGTCCCTTTTTGGTGAGTCTGCTATAGCTGTTTTCAATCTGATGCAATCACATATATGTCCACTTTTCATTTGGGCAAGTTTTATATATTAGTGTTTCTTCACTTAGGTTAAAATGCTCTATAAATTTGTTTTAAGTCTCTCCCCCCCCAATCCATTGATAAATTGTCAATTAAGCCGTGTTGAACAGCTAAAATCTTTTTTTTTTTGACAAATTGAGATTTTTACTTTTTCAAACTGTATAGTTTTTAACCTTTCTAAAAATACCTTACTTTAACTTCTAGGGTAATTAGAGGCTCTTAAAACGTCTTTTTAAGTAATCGTTGAAACTGGGTAACGCCCATTTGAATGGCGAAAAATGTAAACAAATTACTTCGTTTTTGCTTAAAAGTTGAACATCTGATATGAACTAAAACATTTTTTTTATTTTAAATTGAGCCTTTTATTTATTTTTTTTTTTATTTATTAGTTGATTAGAAGCCTCACTCTGTATACATTAAAATCAATTTATCTCAAAATGTAAATTTTGATGTTCGATGTACCTTTTCTGAGAAATTTCTGTTCACAGGTATAAAGTTTTTTTATGATATATTTATAATGATAGGTAATATATACTGAAATGAGCTTTTTGTAAAAAACTCAAGTTTGCATTTTACAAAAAATTTTTATCTGAAAAAGGGTCAAATTTCACTACGGTAAAATATTTTATAAATTATGAAAGAATTCAAAATTTGCTAAAAGTTCATTTCAGTATAATGCGAAAGATGTACTTTAATTGTATGAAATATATATAATTTCACGCATGTTCATGTAACAAATTTTGAGTAAAGGTACATCGAAAACAGCCAATTTAACACTTTCAGTATAGAGAGAGAGAGAGGTTTCCAACTCCCTTTATGGTATCCGAACTGTTCGGAACCGTGATTTAAAAAAAGCGCATAAATGGATAATTTTCATGATATTTAGTATCACTTAGATTAGAATACATGTATAAAACTGTTTTAAGGATATTTTGACAAAAAAAAGTTTTTAAATACAATATTTCGACAAAAACATTAACTTAGAATAACATTTTTTTCAAAATGTTCTCCTTTTGTGAAAAATGCTTCTATTATAATACTATTTTGCCTGTATATAGCTTAGAGCTCTGTACAGCGGCTAAACTATGATTTTTGAAAAATTCACATTATTTTCAGAATTACAGCCAATTGAAATAATTATTGGCGTTTTTTTCATAAAATTTCTCCCCTCTGTTGTCTTAAAACATGGATAAAACCACTTCTAAGTTATATATTTCAAAAATTCTAGTGGAGCCTTTGTGCAGAGGTCTCAGCTATAGACAGGCAAAATATTGTTATAATAGAAGCATTTTTCGCAAAAGGAGAATATTTTGAAAATGGGTCATTCTATGTTCATTTATTGTCAAAATATTGTACTTAAATAGTTTTTATTGTAATGCTATTCTTAAAACAATTTTATTTACATTTTCTAATCTAAGTGACACTTATAATATCATAAATATTTTCCATTTATAAGCTTTTCAAAATCATGGTCTCAAACGAAGTCGGATACCTTAACGTCCCATTTTGAAGCAGTGCAAATACTTTTTATGATGATTTTCGTAATTTTTGCTTAAAAATTGAATAAAGTTCTTTGAAATCTGAGTAAAGGTTTTCTTATACATTCTTCATTTCTCTATCTTTATCATCTGGTTTTTTTGCTTTACTACTTCGTGCAAGTTTATATAATTGACTTTTATATATATATATATCAGTTGTTAAATTTCCTATTTACTTTTGTTTTCGCGAAAAAATTTTATTTATTAAAAATTTGGTTTTATCTTATTTTAAAGAGGTTCTGTGCTAATAGTATAATTTTAGAGAGAAACTTCCATTCTCTTCTTACCCGGGGACAGGTGACATTCAGTACTAACGTTAATGGTCAAGCGGAGTGAAGGAGTCTATTCCAATTATTTTTTAACACGCTTTTATAAGTTTCACTTGAATGTAATGGAATATTTGAACTGATTTTTACCCACTTTAAAAGGTCAGCTGAATTCGAAATTTTGCACACTTGTCAAGGGCCGATGACCATACAATAATTTAATAATTTTGTTTCATCGTCCTGATCAGGGTCCTCATAAGTAAGGATTTAAAGGATTTCGAGATTTGGCGACTAATTGCATAAACCATTTTCAGATTTGGCCACTAATTCCACATGCCATTTCTATAATTGGTGACTAATTCCAAATTTAGTGACTGAAATATTAAGGTGCAACCCTAAAACCGCAAATAGGCTTGTGGTTAGTACAAATAAAATTTTAAAAAGTGTTCTTTATGTTAAAAAGTGTAGAGTAGGCGGTAAGTTTTTCTGAAAATGGAAATAAAAAAAAGACTCATGCATGTGAATATTAATAATTTATGTTCTGGTAAATATATATATATATATATATATTTATTTTTACACGATACGTTTAGAAGTGATGATATATATCTTCTTTCTGATCTTTGAAATATAACGATATGGGACTCATTCGAGGCCCCGTAAACGGAGAGAATAAATATCCTACAGACCCGTTAATTAATATCTATTGAAGAGCAAGACTAATTCTAGCAGCCACATAATTCCGTCTCCAAATATCAAACTCAAGGATAAATTCAACAAAGAATAAATGATAGTTGAAAAAACTAAAAAATCAGGCTTTATTGTGAATCGAACTAAAAAGTAAAAAAAATAATTTTTAATATAAGACCAAAATGATTAACGATGTAATGGCCTCCCCCTGGAGAAGACGTCTCGTCAACTATTCGGCGTAAATCTGTAGGAGGTTCAGATTGATGACCCAGACTAACCACGCTAAAAAAAGCACAGAAGAAAAATGTACCGTGTGCATAGAAAATATTTTGGAACAAAAGTAGTTGTGCAAGAAACTCAGTCACACCAAGTACCTTGAGATTGTAAGAAAACGTTTGCCAATCCCAAAAGAGAGGGAAATATGTGACATACATTTTAGTTCTCATGAAGATTGCCATATAGGAAAATACTGATAAGGTCATTTGTAACAAATATAAACAGTTTTCTCATAGTTAAAGATTTCGTGATTCTAGGGTGACTGTGCATCGCATAACCGCTCATGGGTTAAAATAGTAAAAAAAAGTACTTTTGTAATGAGGGAAAATAAAAGCTTAATTTTTTTGAAAAATCATTCACAAAAGTATCAAGCTGTTCTTGAAAGTAAATTTTATTCTGAATCCACTGAACTCCGAAAATAAAAGTTAAGAATACTTTAATTTGAAACTCTCCTTTCCTTCTTTTTCTTTCGGAAAAGAACCCTTACTACAGTGCTTCTCAAACTTTTAATACTGGCGCCCCCTTTTCAATCACAATTTTTATCGCGACCCCCTTATACATTAATAATGTACTGAATGCAATAATAATGCACTTTGACGCTAAAGCTACAATACGCGATCTTAATTATAAACCTTACAAAGTAATAACATAAAGTCAGTGCTTCTCAAACTTTCAATACTGGCGACTCACTTTTCAATCATAATTTTTTTTGCGCCGACCTTATACATTAATAATGTATTGAAAGCAATAACAATGCACTTTGACGCTAAAGCTACAAAACTATCTTAATTATAAACCGTACAAATTAATAAGATAAGTATATTAAATTTTATATATGTAACTTTTTTAAGTAATATATATTTTAAACTCGAATTTTTAAATTGGAACAGATTGTAAAATGCGGTGTCTGCTTTCAAGACAAAATATAGATCTCAGCCAAATATATAGAAAATGCACTCAGAGTGTCAATATTTAATCGTAAACCTTCCTTTGAAAAACTTTCCTCTGCAAGACAAGCCCACGGAAGTCGCTAATACTTATTAAACTTGCTTTTAATTTAGTATTAATAAATTAGTTATAAAAAATACCTTGTACAGTACTGATACATTAAAATTATACTGTCTGAAGTACCCGCTCTTCGAACGAGTTCATTTTTTAAAAAACTAAAACATTCTTGATAAATAGCTGAATTGTCAGGAGAGTAAACCCAAATGCGCGACAATGTTCCCGAAAATGTATAAAATGATATTTAAAATGAAAATGCTCATATTATAATTAGTTTTAAGCGAACTGTAATTTTAAGCTTCACAGAATTAGCATTTAGAACTAATGTTAAACAATGAAAAATATAAAATTCCGTTGAAGAATAATAGTGTTATTTTTAATATTTAAAGAGCTAGAAGACTTCAAAATGTTTTATCCCGGTGGCAGACACACACTCGATACTAGCGTTAATGGTCACGCGGGGTGATTGAGTCACCCCAATCCTTTTTTATTTATAATTATTTTATTGTACACGATACAAATCATGATTCCAATGAATAGTTTCATTAATAGAAAGTAAACTTACCTACTTTCAAGAACTTTTCAGTTTTTCTTTGGTAACAAATAAACAGTTTTGCCAGAATTAACGATTTTGTGATCTGTGTCCCGCGCGACCACTTCCGGGTTAAAAGTGAATTCATTATGATAATCTTTATGTTACTACTAAAAAAATTATGTAAAACGTTTTTCATTATGCTTTTTATGTGTTTGAGAATACTCATAAAAATAAGTCTTGGCCAAGTAATCCTTCAAAGTGCGTGGTTTTCCAAATATCATAAAACTCTTTTGCATGGAAAAAAACGCAACGGAGACTTACAACTTCCCATAATGAGAAACTAACGCATAAGAGAGGGGTCATAACTAACTGTACCAATAACTTAGAAGATCAAACAGATTAACAGCAAAAACAGATTACAGCTATAATGTGCAGTATTTCAAAAATAATCACAGTGATGAATTTTTTATGTTCCTAAATTCTTTCGATTATGGGTCTGGGATTTGTTTTTTCTCTGAAAAAGTAGTAAAAATCACTCATCATGAGATTACAGCATATCAAATAAAAGTTTTTTTTATTTGGTTTTTTGGATCAAAGATAGCTAATTAGGTATTGAAGAAGTTTTTATTTTTGAGAGAGAGATGACTTATATCGCTTATAAATTATATCAGAGTAAAAGTGCATTTTTTATTATGTCTGAAAGTATTTTGTTTTGATTCATTCCGGTAAATTAATTTTTAAATATTTTCTTTTCGATATGCTAGCACCATCCTCGTAGGATTATCCGCTCCCAGGGGAGACATACATGGTACTAGTATTACTATTCCTCATGAAGAAGATTGAATCATGAATAATAAAAAAAATATGTCATAATAAGACACAGCATACTTTCTAAAAGCTTATGTAGTCGATAGTTTGTCTGGATACGAAAATCATAGGCGCACATGCCATATCATTGGACAAATTATCAGAATGCGTAACTCCATCTATTTGGATATACGTGTGATACGTGCCAAGCGCTGTTTGACGCTATTCCTTAATCGCATCAAACGATACAAATATCAAGGTAAACATATTGTATTGCTCTCACCCATCTTGGCGAACGTAAACAAAAGCTTCGCGCGTAGCACTCAGATATCAAATTATCACCCCAGATGGAGTTCCGCATTCCGATAATTAGGCCGACGATATGCTTATGAGGCATTTAAAAATTCCTTTGTGTATCACTTTGGCTGTGGTACTTTTCGTGGCAATATCCAGCATCCGACGAGAGTTTGATTTAAAATTTATTCAAAAGTCCAAATTTCTAGAGGATGCCACCATGAAATGGTTCTCACATTTGGGGGCTTGCCACTTCTGCAAAAATTAGTTACAAAAAAAAGAGTTCTTATGAAATTAACAACTATTTATTGTTAGAGAAATTGACTCATTTTTATCGGTTTAATCTTGCAGCTTAGTATATAAAGCAAACATATTAAAAAAGAAATCGTCCAGTATTGTATATTTGGCTTTAATTTCATCTAGAAACGTCAGTGGATCATTCCAAAGAAATATTTTCTGGTCTGTATTTTGATGAAGCTATGCAGAGGTTGTAAATCAAGTGGACAGTTTCGGAAATTTTGGACTTCTATTGTGGGAAATATTTGTTTTGGTAGCCATTCTAGATCTAATTTATTTTCACACAAGAATTTATCTTAAAGAATATTGGCAATACCCAATCGTTTTAAGCAACAATACTAAAGGCATGGTCTGTTGAATGAATATAAAACCTTTGATGAGAAATTGATTTGTATAATTCCTTGATTTAGCGAACTAAGAGAATGGATTTAACTGTAAAAAAAAACTTTTTAAAGAAATAACTTAAAATCTTTTTGCACAGACATTTATTATTTACAAAGATAAATTTACAGATTTTTTTTTGTTAATTATTTATTCTTTTTTTGTTTTTCTGATTTCTTAAGTGCATACTGAAAATTAAGAGGGAAGTGAATGAAAATTATTTTTGTTCATTTTTAATATTTAACGAAAAGTTAAGTAAATACAAGGTTAATTTAAATGTCAGTGTTAAAATATAATGTACCAGGAGGTTTCGAATTATCTTTTGATATATTTTTGTTTAAACCAGGGATTCTCAAAGTTGTCTATATTGACCCCTAGTAGTGTATATTGTCCTGCAAGAGAACCACTTCAGCTAAAAATGGGGTGTAAATGATTGTCTACGATTTTGGCTCTTATTAAACCAGATTGTGACTTTAATTTTAAAAGAAAACTTAATCAAATGGAAACCAGGTTTTACCTATTTAACATATTTATTTACTAAATGTAATGAAGTAAATCTACAGTTACGGTGGCAGAAAATTTTTTATTGAAACATGGACCATCATTTCAGCGTTTCTTGACAGAATTAAGATAAAGAAGTATAATGTTGGACGTCGTAAATTTTCTTATTTTCTGAATTCGCCACAGACAATCTGCCAGGAAAATGAATGTTCAAATTGCGTTCAATATTTAAATGCCCTTTATTCAGATTTTGAAACTAGGTTTGAGAATGCTTTTATTGTAATTACCACAGTAGGCAGTGAATTAATTTAGTCACACTGAAAAAGAAAAACAAATGTCATATTACATGAGGAACTGATAGGAATAGTTAGCAACGAAGATTTTAAGTTTAGAAATGGATATCAGAAATCTTGGCTTTAAAAAGACACCTACCTGTTATTTATCCCGAATTATGGAGTATTATGAGAAAGTTTTTAATTGCTTTTTCTTGTGAGAAGGAGTTTCAGTGCAGTTGCAAATATCCAAAATAAAAAAAAGAAAAGGAAGAAAAGGCCTGAACACACTACTATCCGAAGAGAATTTGGCTTAAAATTGACAAGCAAATAGCAAATGTTACAATTTTGCTATTGAAACACCAGATTCACCTCCTACTATTAACATTTATTTGTTGATCACTTATTTTTCACGTATGTATTAATTAAATTTTAATTCAATTAATATGTTTTTCTTTAGTTTTAAACACTACACTTCACCACAGTTAGAAATTTAAATCTTTTAATGTAAGTAGCTCTATACCAGTTGTCAAATGACATTTAAGTTGATACATTTTTAAAAAAAATCAATTTTAGTTATACAAGGGTCTACCCCAAACCAAAAAAACATGGCAAGGAGAGTCTATGAGCCAAAAAGGTTGGGAAACTCTGGTTTAAATATTTTAGAAAATTTATTTCGCTGTTGGTTTATGTGATTTTGCTTTATGACATAAGGTAAAATTTAATCTTTTAACTGTCATGCCCGAGATAATCTCGCGTACAGCACTGGTGTTCGAAAATGTCACGCCCGAGTACTACTCGGGGTAATTTTTTTGAGTGCATCGTATTTTTTTACACGAATATATATCGGGAGACGTTTATTTCGGCTTTATCTCTTTGCCAAACCAGACTGATTCTCGGGAAAAGTTAATGCGTGCTCAATTAATAGATGGCAGCACTTTGCTGAAGACTTCAAAGGTTAGAGGTTAGAAGTTCTTTGGTTCAAAAAAAATTTGACAATTTGTGTACCCAAATCATCAAAATAACTTGACAGTTATAATGTATATTATGAAGGGTTTATTGTAAAATGTATTATATATAAGGTTCTAGAAATCCAAAGTAGGAACAATGACTCCTGGAGAGTATTCACCGAAATATGATGCCTCGTCTAGTGAGTGTGCTTCAGAAGCCGACAGTGGAGGTGTAACTTCTGAACCATCTACATAGATTTTGTATCTTCATAAAATAACTTTTATTAGATTCTAAATATTGTATTTTTAGCAAATGTCTTAAGTGATTTTTCCATCATTGTATACCGAAATGCTAAATTCCTTAAATGTTTATCGTTGCACATTGAAATGTCTTTTATAATCTTTTAAAACAATTTGGTGTCTGACTATGGTGACTTTATGACTTTGGTGTCTGATGTATTACTAATATCGTAACTCGTAAACTTCTTCTCGCAATCACAAAATAATGAAAAAATATTTGTATTTAAATGACATTCATGTGTAACTTATCAGGTATTATATATTCAACAATACCTATGATAAAGTATTTTAAAAATTCCAGTTCTTTTTAATATAAAATTATTTTGAACATTTCAAAGCATAGTTTGTTTATAAATTGAGAAATAAGGGAACTCTAATATGTTTAGTTGCATTTTCGTAAGTTCACACTTTGTTTCCCTCGAATAATAAATTTCTTTACATGTAAATTGAAATTTTTCGTTAATAAACTACATCATAAGCTGTTCACTCATTCTAAGTTGGTAATTAACCTAAAAAATGTAATTGGAACTGCATAATAAAATAATATTATGACGTACACGCTAACTAGCGTGTTTTAGGACTTTAAATCATTTTCTAGACAGCTATTCCGGAAGTTTTCTAAGTACGTGTAAAGAAGTTATTTTATCACAAGCTCAACATTGATAAAAAGTTTATGAGAAAATGAAAAAAATGAAGCAGAATTTCTAAAAAAAAAAGATTATTTTCACATTACGATGGGAGAAAGTAAATTAACGGAGAGTATTCTTATATTTCAAACACGTTTAAATTCTAAGTTTGCATATAAAATAAATAAATAAATATGAATTAAATTTAAAATTTGATCATTTTTTCTGATTTAACCCCTTAAACGGCCAGTTTCTCCCCCCGAAATGTTGAAAAAAGTCGCATTTTTTATTGCATATAACTAATCATAATACTTAACAGGATGCGAAAAAGAAAGAATTTTATTTCAATTTAAATTCATAGTTTTCCCACTATTTTTTTTTTATTTTATAATTGTGGAACACACAAAACCCCCTAAATGTTTGTTTTTTATCAGTACACACTGCATACCATAAATAATGTTTCATACATCTTAAGAGAATTGTTCTCGTACTTAAAAAAATTTTTTCGTTCCTACCTCGTTTTCACATGGTTGAGATGTGTGTGTGTGAGCACACACACAATTTGTGAAGCATGGTGTAATACTAAGTCTTACATTACATAAGTGACACAGATAATAACACTTTTTTGGATTTTATGTTTCCATTTTCATTACTTCTCAAGCAACAAATGGCACATTGCTTTGCCGATTCCCGTTCTGTATCCAATATTTTCAAGAATCTAAATTTCCGTCTTCAATGAAAAATTTCCAGCTTCACCTCAAAGGAAATCCTGGATGAGAAGTGTTTCAGAACCATGGATAAACTGTGCTGCATCTATTAAAAATCCTAGAACAAAAAATATCACTGTAATATTTACAAATATGTGCAAATCAAGGATACAAAGCAGAACATATAAATGCTCGTAAGGGCAAATTGGTTGTGGCTAGCTTTTGGTAGCCCGTATGGTGTACGGGCAAACGAATTAAATGGTTAATATACAGTTATCAGTTTAAGGTATCCGACTACGTTCGAAACTGTGATTTTAAAATAGCGCATAAATGGATAATTTTCATGATATTTAGTGTCACTTAGATTAGAATACATGCATAAAATTGTTTTAAGTATATTTTAACTAAATAAAAATATTTAAATACAATATTTCGACTAAAAATTAACTTAGAGAGAGAGAGAGAATACCGTTTTTTTCAAAATGTTCTTCTTTTGTGAAAAACGCTTCTATTAAAACAATACTTTGCCTGTATATAGCTCAGATCTCTGTACAGAGGCTCAACAAAGATTTTTGAAAAATTCACATTATTTTCAGAGTTACAACCCATAATTATCGGCGTTTTCTTCTTAAAATTTCACACCTCTGTTGTCGTAAAACAAGGATAAACGCACTTCTAAGTTATACATTTCAAAAATTCTAGTTGATCATCTGTGCAGAGTCCTGAGCTATACACATTCAAAATATTATTATAATAGAACCATTTTTCACAAAATGACAACATTTTGATAAAAGGTTATTCTAAATTAATTCTTTGCCGAAATATTGTATTTAAATAATTTTTTTTGTCAAAATGTCCTTAAAAACAATTTTATACATGTATTCTAATCTAAGTGACACTAAATATCATGAAAGTTATCCATTTATGCGCCTTTGCAAAATCACGGTTCTGAACGTAGTCGGATACATTAAAGATAGAGTTGGTTGCTTTTTGTTATTTATAGACAAATATTTTGTATATAAAATAGTTAATTATAATCTTTGAAATATATTTATTCTAGAAAATCCTTAAATTTCCTTTTTTCATTTGTCAGCGGATTAAACGTGAGCTGCATATTTAGTTTAATAAATAATACCGCTTTTAGTTCAGTGGAAATATCGATGTTGAGAATTGCATTACGTCCAATACTAAAAATTTGTTTAGTAATCTTGTAGCTGACATGGATTGTGCTTCAAATTAACGTAGATTAAAATTTAGGATAATTTCCTATTTTTCCAATTTTTAAATTACAACTTTCATTTTCTTTTTCAGCTGCAATTATTTTTTTGCTAACCCTAACTTCAGTCCTGATTTCCTTCTTCTTTCTGAGCTAAGCATTGAGAATATTCTGGTTCTTTTTCTGTCTTGTGTGAGTATATGGCTTTCTAGAAGTCTTGAAGTTTTTTTAATTACTTAAAAATGTTAAAACTCATATAAGATAAAACGTATTTTCTATAATTATAAATAACAATATCTATATTTGTGCGATTTAATATTTTTAAAGTTGATTTCAAAAGTATTATTTTTTTTATTGAATTAGCAAGAAGAGTTACAAGCTAAATGTAATTCCGAAAATAAAAAGAAGAGGCTTGATCGAATTTAGATAATATGAAACAATTGAGTACAAAATGTCTTCTGGGAATAAAAAGGAAAACTAATTAAATATTTATTATGTTACAATTTTATTCCCACTATAAGACATCAGCTTATCTGATTTTCACAATTATAGAAAAAAAAAGCAATTAGAACTTGAAAATATAAGTTTTGTTT
>BMAV01021027.1:72560-145577 GCA_019973955.1 Trichonephila inaurata madagascariensis | reverse complement strand
ATTCTTTTAAGAAAAAATATTCTAGTACTCACTCATTTTAGAAATATCCATATTCGAAAATAGCCCAGAATTAAACAGACGACGAAAAGAATAGAAAAATTAAACTGAAAATGGTTAAATTTTTAAAGATATCGTCTGAAATTAAAGGGTTATAGCGGGAAAAAACGAATAAAAGTTATTTCTAATAAATGTTATCCCCATGGCAACCACATCGACAGACGATAAAAATATTAAGCTAACCATATTGTAATATTATCGCCCATCTTGGCGAACATAAACAACAGCTTGGCGCTACTACCCCCGATATCAAATTAGCACCATATCTGAATATACAGTACAAACATTTTCGCTATATTTAAGAAAACCATTGCGAATTTTAAAGGAAATGTTTTCATTTTAAGAAAAAAGTATTCTTTTCAATCTTTACGTCTTGATGATTAATATAAAATAGAGGTAAAACTTACAAAATAAAATCTGGCAATAATTAAACAATACATTCACTCTCACGTAAACTTGATGAGGCTCTGATTCAAATGTTTTGAATAACAGCTAATGTATCATTTTTTATTTTTTACTAGCTGGTATACCTGTTCTTCGCACGGGTGAATTTAAAAATTAAACAGTACAGACTGAAGGATAAAGAAGTTTTTAATGAGTTATTTTACTTGAATTGTAAATTAAAAAAAAAGCTTTTTGCATATTTCAGCTGAACAAAAAAACCATGTTCACTAAATTTTAAGTCTTTAGATATAATAACTGAATTTTTTTTATTATTTATGACGCCTCGTAACTTTCTTGTGGGTCGATTTTTTAAAACACCTACCTGCTCAGCAAAAGTAACACATTGTTACAAATTTTGTGTAATAAACGCTTAAAATAATGTAAATAATTTTACCTGGATGTGTAATACATTAATATTACTTTCTGGGGCATTTATTTTATGCTAAATAGCTGTTACCCTCGACTTCGTCCACGTGGAATTTAACAAAAAAGTGTTTATTCACTTTGCACAGCTAACGAAAGCTTAATAATTATGTATTCTACGTAAAGAAATACCTATGCTATAAGTATAATGTCATTCTTCTACTTTATGAATCTATGTTTCTCTTTTTTTTGTTTTATTTATTTTTTTTTTCCCTTTGTTTTTTGTTGAGCAAGGGATGAAAGGGACTCATGACCTTTGACACTGTCGATGGGGTGAGGACTAAAATCATTAGGATCAAAATAGGTCTAAGTAGCAGTAGGGTGAAACGCGAACACAAAGGAAGCCACAAGGAAGGGGGTGAAAGGGACGCATGACCTTTGACAATGCAGTTAAGGACTGTAAAATCATTAGGATCAAAGGACATTAACGCGAAATGTCGCGAGTGGCAGCAACCTATTCAAACAGAAAAGTTTGATATAACTGCTAGAAATCGTTGAGACAGAAGCCTCACAAAATAAAATAGTCCCTATTGAATAAAAATAATCCCTATTTGAATTGGATATTGCTCACCATTTCATTGATTTTAATTTTATTTTCTCGGAACTCTAATTTTTTTTCCCTAAAATAAAAGTAGCCGAAGTTACTCCTTATAACATTAGCTATCTGCCAGTGAAAGTTCTGTCAAAATTGGTCCAGCCATTTCAGAGATTAGCCGGAACAAACAGACAGACAAAAATTTTAAAAACTGATTTTTCATATAAGTGTCGTATATACTTTTAAATGTATTTAGTAAAAAGCTGTTAATTTCAAATTACAGACACTTCATTTTTATTTATATGTATAGATTTATACTTATAATGCTTTTTCCTTTCTCAATATCACTTTAGTATTGTGTTTTCTGTTCTTATGGTTTTGGCAATTGTAATTGCAATAGCAATGAAAAAGAATGGTTTGTTCTTACTGAATTAAAAATGAGTCACTGTATAAGAAATAAGATTCTTTTTCGCTAAAAATGAGTCATTGCGTATGTTCTATGAAATACACAAATAAAATAAATACTGAAACTATTATTATGAGTCTGATGCCTAATAAACTAATCAGCTTTCCTTCTTTTTCCAACTTATTCAAAATATAAGCAGAAATCTAGAGCGCAATGAATCACAAATCCTTAAGTGCCCTATTCTCTCAAAAAATCTAAACATGTGCAATTGCTTACATTCGTAAATATCCTGGATCTAATTTTAAAAAACTCGGGGCCAAAAGCACATATTGAAATTCAAACATTACTAAAAAAAAAAAAAAAACAGACACTAACCGCCAATTAGTGCCTTGTAAAAATTTATATAAAAATGCTCCTAACTCTGATCACACCAGTGTGATCATGGGCCTTGGAGGGAGAAACGCATGATCACATATATGTGATCATGGTCCTGAACGGGTTAATAAATATGTCCCAAATTTGGAATATTTTTTCCGATATAAAAGTCCTCCAACATTAATATTACGTTCTGGCTTAGCTTATTTATAGAAAACAACATATTTTATAAAAATACTCTTTTTTTTTTTTTTTTTTTTTTCCTTTTTTGTGAGTTGACCCATTTTTTCTTGTATAATATATTCACATTTCTTCTCCTATACCATAATGCTAAATACGCCATCTATTTACATGTTAAAAGGGAAAATTATCTTTGGAATTTTTCAGTTTCGAAAATGCTATATTATGAAAAGACATATGAATTGCAAATTTTTATAAAAATTAAAGCATTTTTCAGTCTAAACATGTGTTGCCACTTCAGTTAAGGTCAGGAATATAAAGGTTCACTGTCAGGAATATAAAGCTTACAACATTTATTTTTTTCAGGTCGTAGACTAATATTTCCACATTTATATTGATTATTTTTTATAATTCTCATATAGAATATTTTCAGATGAAAGTTATGTATTAATTACGTTAGAAGGATGTCTAATATTTTTCAGGAAAAAGGGGGAAATATCACTCGTGAAAGGTTCATAACAATGTAAGAAACATCTAAGTAAAAACTGACTAAATGTAAAAATATTTCCAATATTAGATAAAATAGCAAAAGAAACATTTACTTGCAAAGAAAATAGAAAAAGTATAGCATTAGAGGCATATTAATAACAATAATAATAAAAAAACATGTAAATTTAGCAACATTTTGCTGCAATTAATGAATCATAATAAAGGTTAAATGTATGCAAAAATATATACAAATGCAAAATTCCTGTCAAAATATATACAAATGCAAACTTCATGCAAAAATATATACAAATGCAAACTTCATGCAAAAATATATACAAATAAAGAATATAATGCATGTAAAAATATATACAAATATAGAAATGACACAAACAGTTTTAGATACCACAGTAATTATACAGCAAAAATAGATTCTAGATTATACGTTAGAAAATATATACATTAGAAAAGAATATTTTACCTATAAATCTGACAAAAAATAAAAAAACTTTTCATAGAATATATCATTAATGAGGCAATGTATTGATTACTTTCAAGTTTTGAATCATTTAGATTTGTAATGATATTATTCAAATCAATTTTTACATTATTTTTTTATGCATTTCAAATAAATATTATGCCTAAGTAAAAATGTTTTACATTTAATGTACTTCGAATGCTAAAATCTTCATGAAAATGATTTAATCGAATAATGTAAGTAAGCAGAATTTTTCTTTAAGTAGGTTATGTGAACTATTAAACATGTGCATAAAATCTATATAGAATAAAAGAATGAAGTATAAGGAAGTACCTACATGCATATTGAATAATATAACAATCGATAATTGAATATTTAAATAAATAAAAGTGAAATATAAAAAGCAACATTGATCTAATTGGCCTTTAAATTTCTTTATTTTTCGATTATCCTTCACCGTTAAAATTTCTTCATTGCGCTTTTTTGAATAATTATTTAAGCATATATTCCCGAATGTAATGAATATTTTTTTAAAAATATTAATATACAGGTGTGTTACACTTTACACAAGGTGAATAAAACGAATGCAAGACATTACACAACTCATGTAATTCTAAATACGCTTCTGTTGTGCTTGTAAACAGGATAATTGGCAATTTTTAAGAAATCTTGATTCGAGTGTTTTCGATATTAACAAATTAAAAATGAAATATTGTGTTGAAATAACTTTAATAGCAATGTTCGTGGGCATTTTTAAATCTCTTCTATCCAGAAGTCTCAAATGTTTTGTCCTGCATTTCTGAATCGAAATTGATCTCTTTATTCAAAAGAAATATACATTTGCAATCAGAGCATCCGAATTTTATATTATGCACGCATAACCCATAATGTACATTAAAATTTTATACTCTTCTATTGAGATATCCTCTAATTTATTTGAAATATTTAATACTTCGTTGAAATCCTTACTATCTACTTTAACATTAAATATCTCCTGAATAATTTGAAATTAAATTTTTCAGTGAAATAGTACTATATTTATCCGAGTGCAAGGATAGCACGCTTTTAATGTGCAATTATTTTGCAGCTTGCAAAATTTTTCCTATATTACAAATTTCAATATACTTTTCTTAAGATTGAATAGCCATAACATGATGAATAGAATTAATGAAGCAGATTTCTTCAAAAACATTAAACATGTTAAGAATATTTAGCAATTCACTAAAATATGTTAATCAGTATGTTATCTCATTCAAATAGGATGGACAGCCAGGAAAATGTAAGGATATGTATTTTATTTGATGAACAGTTGGGTACATAACAATAACGAGACATTACTATAAAATGTGTGTAGAGTTTTAGGTTATGTTATTAATAAATCTTTTAATATTTTTAAGATAAGGATTTGATAGATTTAAAAAAATATATATTTAAACACTAATTTCTCATATAGAATAAAATATCTTAATTTACAACTAATTAGTGATGTTGGCATAAATGCATCAGTTTATTATACTCAAGTATCTTTAAAACTAAAATAAATTCAATAATGACTCAAGAATAAAGTTATACAATACTATAAATATCCTACCTTTCTTTATATCCAATGATATTACTTATGTTATGTTCACTACATTTCATATATAAAAACACAAAGGTAAGATAAAGCACTATATCACAAGCTTTAATGGAAGACTGGTGAAGTGATGGTCAAACCTGGGGAGAATCGTCCCTCCTTTGGTCATATGACGGGTTTTGGGGGTTTCTCTGTCGCAGCCTGAGAATCAAGATGGCCTTGGTTTTACTTATATGTGCCCTTTCTCTAGAATTCATACAAAAAAGAAAAAATTCAATCATTTTTCATCTATAGGGGAGACCTGTGTACCTAGGGCGATCATATTCCTAGGGCCACCCCATTTTATTTGAATAATATTTAGTTCCAAGTTTTATTTCTCAGTTGGATGAGTGACAACACCAATTCCTACTTTTGCTTTCATTTTGAAATTTTTCAAAAGAAAGTTGTGACAAAGTTATAAATGAAAAAATTTTTACTTGGTCTGAAGTAAAATTTTGCAGCTCATCTCTTTTTATTGTTGTGCAAAGATAAGTCAAGTATTTTTCTTTGAATTCTAGTACATAATTTTGTTTGTAATATTAAGTACTAAATTAGATTTTAAATAAATCCTCTCTTCATGAGGGTTTTTCTGCAGAAGACATTTTGTACGAAATTACCTAATCTTGTACCTGGGGGCCACATAGTTGTCTTGTACCTAGATCCATGACCCTAGGCACAATTGCAATTAATATTCTTTTTTACTATTTTATTAATAAAAGGAGGAAAATGGCCTTAATTATCTGAACCATTTTGATTTAATCAAGTTTATTATTATTGGATGTTATTTAAATGAGAGTATATTTTGTTCTGAAACTTTCAATATGCTTGATTTATAAAGAATATGTTTGCTACCATTACTGTTATTATTCAGGATTATTTTGTTTATACAAACATATGAGTTAATTTATTAAAAAAAATTCTTTATAATTATAAAAACAGAAGCCTAATTCTAAATCATTTCTACTAAGCACAATTCTTGAAGTAAATCCAGGAGAGTTGGAACCAGAGAGATGTAGAATCTTGATTGACACTCCAGAAAAGGAAGAAATGGAAAAACATCATGCGATTAAACTTGCAAAAAATAAAAAATGTGAAAAAACCTGAGTTTAAAATTGAGGTAACTTCATCTGAAGAATTATCAGATATTGAAGATTCCCATTCCACTGATGATGCAAATTCTACAGTAACTGATGTAAGGGATACTATTGAAATGGGGATTTTTGTTTGACAAAAATACAAGGCAAAAAAAACTGAAAATTTTTATGTGACAAATAAAAGATGTTAAAGAACACTATAGTGTTAAATTTCTGAAGAATTTTGCACTTTCAAAAAAGTTTCTGTATGATAAAGATGAAACCTATGAAATTGACAACAGAAATATTGTGTTCAAATTGCCCAAACCACAATCTGTTGGTGCTTCAGAGCGACAATGTGTGCAGCTCACTTTTGGAACCAGTTTTTTAAACTATGATGTTGAATGAAAATATATGTAATCTAGATATATATTATAAATGCCAAAGTTTGTTTGGATGTTTGGTCGTCTTTCACGCAAAAACAACTGAATGGATTTTTATGAAACTTTACAGTAATATAGTTTACACATTAGAATAACACATAGGCTATAATTTATAAAGACATTGTGTGAAGTATCCAAAATATAACGATATTTGTCAAGTAAGTAGGAAAAAATTCTACCATCTGCAATCAATTCTGGCGTGCGCTGCAAAAACGCCCACAACAGCATATATCTATCTTTTATTTGTGAAGAAACACTTTTTTGTTTTAGCTACGCAAGGCGCTCGCTTCTAATTTATTCCTGTAATCAGAGTAATCGCTATTTTTTTTTTATTTCAGAATAAATCTAAGTTTTGAAGGGAGAGGTTGTTATAAATTTCTCTTTATTTTAATATTTTTTTTTATGGTTTTATTATGCACATTTGGTAGTAAGAAATTGATCTTTTTTCAAAATAAATACTTTTATTGCTTCTGGTACTTAAAGTAAATAAACTTTCTCTTTCACACTACATCATTTGGACAGATTTTCAAAATTTGTTTGTGGTTAGTAAATTATAATGCTATAATTTTAATTGAATAGGCAGATATTGCATTTTTAAGTATAAAAATAATTATAACTAGTGTACTGTATTTTTTGGAGAGAGTGAATATTAACATCGCACTGTTCAGCTACACGAGGGCTTTTGGCAACGGACCACATAATTTTGAACCATGGTAAAGTGACATGGACGACACCTGAGCTGGCACCCCCTTCTCCTAACTACCACACCAACTTAGAAGGAATATTCTTTGAAATCCACTCTTCCAAGATATATGGCAGCACGGGTTCTATGATGAGTATTTTAGCGGGGAAGGCGAATAGTTTTGTAGCAGATATTGCGTTTTCAGCGGATTGCAAAGATTATTATTTTTGTCCTGAAAAAATAGTTTATGTCGAAATTTAAGTGTCTTATGTTATTGTATGTTAATGAAGACCTTAGAAAACGATTTGACTATTTATTTTAAGTGAACAGTGTATATAATTAATTTTACAGTGGAATATCTTTAATTAATATATTAGCTCTAACGGATTAAATTTCCTATGGAGTATTTTGTTTATGTATATCCCTTATTTTTCAATGTAGTGATCCAAAAAAAAAACTGCAGTAAATCATAATGTGGTAGATAAAAGATTAACGTGCATCACTCCCCTACATGGCGGGTCTTACAAAGCTCGAGCTATGAAAGTAGCTAGACATTAGCCAACTTTATCGTCAACATTTTGCTATGTTTTTCATTGAATCGCCATTATAATTTAAGAAACAGCGTTGCTTGTGAATGTTACAATTTTAACATAAAATAAATACAATAGAAACTGATATTAATGTATTACACTTTCAGATATAAATTATTTACACTATTTTGAGTGATCATTACACAAAACTTTTAACAATGTGTTACTTTTGCTGAGCAGAGATCAGCTTAGGGAGGTATTTTCAAAAATCGACCCTCAAGAGAGTTACGGAGAGTTATAAATAAAAAAAAATCCTTTTTATCAGCTATTAGATCTACATACTTAAAATTTAACAAAGGTGTTTTTTTCTTTCTTCTTTTTTTTTTGTTCAGCTGAGATATGCAAAAAGCTTTTTTTGTTTAATTTGCAATTCACATAAAATTAACTCATTAAAAACTTCTTTATCCTTCAATCTGTATTGTTTAATTTTTCAGTTCACCTGTGCGAAGAACCGGTATACCAGCTAGTTCATTAATAATTTGCTTTATCGCAATTTAAATAGTTACATGATAAATCTATGTATTAGCATACATGATAAGTCTATGTATATATTATGTGTTTCTTTTATTAAATTCATGTGTGTATGTTTGTTTTCTATTGATTACAGAATGAAACCTAACTTCCAGGGAAAGATCCTAGGTACAGCAGCTGCTGGCCCTAGGTACAATGATATCATTGTACCTAAGGCCATTTGTAAAAATTTTTTAAAACCTTTTATTTCACAGAATTTATTATTTTAAGTACTTATAATAACTCCAGTTTGAAGGTAATTAGTATAATGATGAATGCATATCAGTTTCACATTTTTAAAGAGGCCAGTGTCTGTTTTTGTGCATTGAAAAAAAGTAGTCCTAGGTAGACAGGTTTTCCCTACTTTTCATAAGAATTCATAAACAGCATTTTCTACCAAATTTTATGAATTATTTTATGAAATGATTTAAACACAAATAATGAATTCTTGAGCCATAGACAATAAATTCTGTAACAAACAATTTACATAAAACACAATGGAATATATTTTTAAAAGATTTCGAAAAACATGTTCCACTTTAAAATAACAAATAGCTATTAAGAACAACTTAATTAACATTTTAGTTTATCGAGGCTCCTGCAATAAATATTTTGCCAAATGTAATCTTTATAAAACCTTCAGATCACCAAATTTGGCATGTATCCTGAATTTGATTTCAGTTTCAGTGCTTCAGTAAGGTTTCAGTATTTTTCCCTTCAGCTCGAGGTGCAGGTTAAAAATAGATGCATCAAATATTGCGTTTTTGATCATTCATTTATTTTATAGCATCTTTTGGAAATAAATTTGCTAGTGTTGCATAATGCTGCAGATGCTGCCTTTTTAAATTCAACTGTAAATTTTCAAGAATGAAAACAGATTCAAGATTGTATCTAGGGAATTATATTATTAAATAAAGAAAAAAAATAGAAAAAAATCTGAACTACATATCTGTAAACTGTTTTTAAAAATTAAAAGATAGAATTAATTATATCAAGTAGCAGTTTATCACTTATTGTCATATTTAATATAATTTTTTTCTTTCTTTCAGGTTTAACAAGAAATCATGTCCAACAAGATTCTAAGTATTTGTAGTAAATCTAAACCTTTTAAAATATTTGGTCCCTTTCCATATCCTTCAATAATATCATCAGTTCATCATTGGAAGCTTCATACATATTCTCAGTCATATATGTATCCTCGACACTTAGTCACCACATCTGCACATGATCAGCTTTGTTGTAATTTTTCTAGTTTAAAAGTAAATTCTCGCTATCTTCATGTATCATATTGTGTCAAATCAAAAGAACCATCCAAAATTGAAGAAACAGTAAAAATTTTAAAAGAAGAAAAAAAAGCAAAAGAAGAATTTGAAGGGGAAGGAGCACTTCAGCAAGAATCAGCATCTGTAGTTGCAGTAGCTCCCAAACGTTCCATTGGCAAAAGGATATGGGATGAAATACTTCACTATTACCATGGATTTCGCCTCCTCTTTGTTGACATCAAGATATCTACGAGGCTAGCCTTCAAAATAGCAAAAGGTGAAGAACTGACAAGGAGAGAACATCGACAGCTGATCCGAACAGTGTCTGATCTGTTCCGTCTTGTGCCTTTTTCAATATTCATTATAGTTCCTTTTATGGAATTGTTGCTTCCGGTATTTCTGAAGCTATTTCCAGCTATGTTGCCTTCCACTTTCACAACAACTTCTGAAAGAGTAAGTTCTTTTGTTTTTTATTTGATTTTGATATTGCATAAATGTTCACCATTCATCTTGTTTGTTAACTGAAAATGTTCATGAGTGCATATGAGTGAATATTGTTTTATAAAAAAATTAATAGTCACTCACATCTCACTTGTTTAGTTGAGATTTTTTTTAAAGAAAATATGACTAATGTAAATGGTATTATTGCTATTCTTTGTTATATTCAAAAGATTTTAAACAATAACTTTCTGTTTTTATCTATTTTTTTTCGTGTCTTCCTTAGTTTGTGTGTTGATCTCTTAGAATTTAAGAATTACTGCTTTAAATAAGCATGTTGATGCAACTGTGCACACACTGTTGTGATGTGGAATTTCGGAAAGTGAAGTTCTGCCTTCATCATTTGAATACGATTCAAAATGATGAGATCTGTTTACACTATTTTTGTGAGTGAGCTTGTTTAAATTCTGCAATTACATCCTTAGTTGAGATTATATTTTGCAGGATCTGAAATTTAGAAAAGGTCTGCGAATGAAGATTGAAATGGCGAAGTTTCTCCAAGACACTCTGGATGAAATGGCACTCAAGACAAAAGGCGAGTCCCATTCTCACACAGCTAAGGAATTTGCACAGTTTTTTGAAAGGGTGAGCTCTCCCCAATGATTTTATTTCTAATCCTCCAAACTCTTTCATTTTCGTGTGTGTTTAAATGTATATTTCACTTTATACACAGCACAATTTATTTGTAATGTTTGCTCAAAAAGTAAGTGTAGGACATCTTGTTCCTGTTACCATTTATGTCTCCACTAGCATACAGGAAACCTTTTTGTTTTTATTTATAAATGTTTGAATCACTGATTGAAAATTTTTTCAAATATTTCCCATAGCTTGTAAGCAACAAAAAGTACAACTAATAATGCTTCCTTTGCAACCAGTATGTTTTTATATTAGCAAAAGACAACCAAAATTAAAGAAGCTTAACTTTCAAAGCATTTCATCGAAAACTTCATCATTCTTAAAATATTTAATATTCTCACGGAGTTCGAAAGAAGTACACCGTTCAGTTAAGTAAACAATTCTATTTATTCTAACGAGGAAGCTCAATACAACACTGGACTGAGAACACGCCCAACTGGCAACGTACTCGGCTTTTATACACTTACCGAATATTCGAGAAATATCCAGTATGCACTCTAAAGAATGATCTAGATTCATCTAGAACCTAGACAAACAATACGTTAATAATGAAAACAAAAATTCCAGACGCTTTGCTAACTGGGCTGTCAGGACTTGTAGCAAATTATGTGTGCGGCAATATTTTAATAGACACTTATTCCATTAATGTAGTAGAACCTTATAATTATAAAATGTTTTGTAGAAGCCACCCTCTCTCTTTTAAAATAATACTAAAAGTACAGATCAACATGTTATTGATACTTTATTTAAAGGCAACTAAGGAAAAATATTGTAACTGTTATTAAAAAAAATTCTATGATGTTAATATACTTTAAAATCCGGCATATAACGCATACTTATGCTTTCAAGCTTAATTTTTTAATTGTTTGGTATGTTCACTGTATAACACGCACCTTTTTTTCAAAGAAATCTGAAATAATAGTGTACATTGCTCTTATATTTTGAAGACATTTATTCAAGGTATTATCCCAGATTTTTGACAAAACAGTTTTCTTCTAGAACTACAAGTAGTTCGTAAGGCAAATCATTTCTTTAACTCGCTTTTATAAGTTTCACTTGTATGTAATGGAATCTTTGGACTCAATTTTTACCCACTTTAAAAGGTTAGATTAATTCTCGAAATTTTGCACACTTGTCAAGGACCGATGGCAATACAATGATTTTATAATTTTGTTCCATTGTCCTGATTAGGATCCTCGAAAATAAGGATTTCTTGGTGACTAATTCATTATATCGTTTCCAGATTTGGCGACTAAAAGACCCTACCCCTTAAAAAGGTGCAACCCTAAAGATGAAAACACTCTTTATTAATACAAATAAAAAGTGTTCTTTATGTGAGAAAAGAGAGGGTGGGTGAGTTAGCCAAATAATAAATATAGTTTTTCTGAAAATGGAAATAAAAAAAAAAGACTTGTGCATATGAAAAAATAATTTATGTTCTAACTGCTAAATATTTTTTTATTTTTATAAGGCAATATGTTTAGAAGTGATGATATGAATTAACATTATAGCAATACGTTTAAAAGATGATAAATTGATGTTCTAACTGCTAAATATTTTTATATGTTGATAAAGGTCACCCATCCGGTATAGTGATTAGCGACGCTGACTGCTAGGGCCTGGATTCGAATCCCGGAGAAGACATGGATGTTTGTAAATGTATAGTGCCTTCACGGCAGGAGGGTACTCTAAGTAGCCGCGTTGAGCCGCAAAGTCCTCTCGTGAGGTTGGTAGAAGGGAAAGAGGGGGGAGGCCCCTGACCACCCCCAGGTGTCCTCCCTCAAAATTGGGGGGGAAACAAGCCAAATCATACTGTCACCTGTATGGTGCTCAAAGCTACAGTGTCACTTAGCCCCTTTGCCATGGTGAGTTTCGTGGGCCTTGATCAGGCCTTTGTTGATTAGGTGGCATCAGTAACAACAACAACAACATGTTGATAAAGCAATACGTTTAGATATGCTGATATGAATTCACGTTATAGCAATACTTTTAAAAGGTGATAATAGGTTTGACATTTAATATTTCTTTTTTCACACTTTTATTAGTTAGACCTGTATCTGTCGCAGGAAAATGATGAAATTAGAAATCTCATCAAATCCCTAAGGGAGATGATCAATTGTTGGGAAATGTTATATAGCGTTTTTTCGAAGTCATTTCCCTGATAAAGGTACAGGATTTGAAGGAATCCTTGAGCTGTTCAGTGAAATGATGAAATAATATTGTCAAGAGTTTAAAAGTGTTTATTTAACAAATATGGTGCATTATTATTTGAAGTAATACAACAATAGTCAAGGAAATACAAGTTATTTATTCAAAACTAATTAACAAATAATTAGAAAATTAGGCTGGTAATCAATCTCTATGTTAATCCTATGGTGCCATTTTTTTTTAAAGATATGGGGTTGATATATTTAGGGGATCGATAGTACTACCTGTATGGTTAGGAAATACAAGGACTCAAACCCCCAGGTGTCTCCCCTCCCCTTGTATAGCATTTTGCCAATGCAAATCCTGACTAGTTCATTTCACCATTTCACTAAAACAGTTAAGGGATTTGATAAAATCACTTTCATAAGGGAAATGACCTTGAATAGACGTTATTTTAACATCTCTCGTCAATTGATCATCTCCCTTAGGGATTTGATGAAATTCCTAATTTTGCCATTTCCCTGCGACATATCTATAGAGACGGAATCTTTGAAATACAACGATATAGGACTCATCTGAGGCTCCTTCAGACCCATTAATTAATATCCATTGAAGAGCAAGACTAATTCTGGCTCCTAATATCAAACTCAAGGATAAATTCATCAATGATAGTTTTAAAAACTAAAAAACAGGCTTTTATTGTAGATCGAACTAAAAAATGAAAAATAAATTATAGTTCTAAAAAAAAACTAAAAAAACATGCTTTTAAAGTGAGGCGAACTAAAGTAAAAAAAAAGTTCTAATATAAGAATAAAATGATTAACGAGGAAATGAATGTCATTGAGGTAAAAGTGTGGGATGCTCTATATTAAATTCAAATTCAGTGTCGCAACAGCCTATGAGGACCAGGTCCTACTGTGCCCATCCCAGTATATGTTACCATTGGACGCTGAGGTGCATTAGCAGATGTCCCAATTAGATAGTCAGTCTGAAGCGAGACCCCCAGTGTTTAAGTCCCCAAGCAAGCTTTGTACTCATTTATCGACTCAGTGCAGTAGGGATGAAAAGTTGAGTCGACCTTACCCAGCCTGGGAATAGAACCCGGACCTGTGACATGGAAACGCGATACGCTACCACCGGGCCCTAGGGGTGCTCTATACTAATTGTTATAATTTTTTTCTAGTTCTATTCCAAAATGCTGAGTTGGTGTAAAAATATAATACGAAGCACCCCACGCTTTTACCACAATGACATTAATTTTCTCGTTAATCATTTTATTCTTATATTAAGAATTATTTCTTTTACTTTTTAGTTTGATTCACTATAAAAGCGTGTTTTTTAGTTTTCTTTTAAACTATAATTTATTCATAAACACTATTTTGATACATGTAGATCGATCTATCATTTTTATACCCGGTATATAACGCATGCACTTAAGTTTCAATGTTATTTTTTGTGTTAAAAGTGTGCGTTATACACCAGATTTTATGGTAATTTGCTCATTAATAGTGTTAATTTGTACAAGTGTCACTTACATGTCCATTACTATTAGCGATTGAGATATGTGCTTGCATTTTTTTACACAAACTGTTGAAGTCAAGGTCTATTGAAATTATCTGTAGCCATATTTAATATTCTGTGTTTAATCTACTTTATAAAAATCGAAGGTAAACAAACATCTATTTATCTATGTGAGGCTATCTTCTCGCAAATTGTTGAACATAGAAACATACCGAAGATACCAAAAGATCAGGAATGATCCAAGAAAGCTATTTTAACCATTTCAATTCGGATATTGTAATTAGTTAAAAACGTTATCAATGGACTATGGATTTTCTGGGATTTCTACTTTTCTCAATACTGCCAAGTTAAGCGGAAAGGGAATATTGTAAAACTTCAAAAAATTTATGGAATTTAGTAATTTTGAAAATCTTTGTCTACCTTTTCCATACATAAAATATTTTTAAAAAAGTACTTTTCTGTTTTGGAGAGTCATAAAAATGAAGCAAAAAAATTGTCAAATGTCAGTAATAATTATGGTAAATGTACGACAGAATTCACAAGTTTGAGGGCTTATGTTGCAGGTGCAGAAAGACATCTTTCTGATACATCACAACTGATAGTTTTCTTTATTCTTAAAAAAAAATGATTTGTTGAAAAACCTTATAAATATAAGAAAACGCTGAAATATTTTTAGCAGATAGTATTATTTTCATTTTGAATCTTTCTTATACAGTAATTTCAAATAAATTTCTAGGTTTTCTCCCCCATAGTTCTTTTGCCATATTAGGTTGTCAAGTATGAAATGGAGTAAAAATGCACTTAATTGAATTCAATTTTTTTCCAGTAAAAACTAAGATTTTAAGATCTGTTAATTTTTTTTTCAAACTGCAATATGCGTTAAAAAGAGGAAAAGATGTACCTTTCACCCAAAAATTATGCCAAGATATGGCGTCTAAATGAAGTTATGTGCAGTTGAAATAAATAACATGAACATTGCTCCATTTCATACTTGACAACCTAATAGTTGAATAATCAAACATCCAGAAATAAAGAGTCATTTCAATAGTTAATGGTAAGAATTTTTTTTATTGATTATTTAACAAAAATGGATATAAATTAATATTGTTAAAAAACTAAGCAGTATTGTTTTCTCATACTCATTACTAAATTATTTATTTAATGAGACAAAGCCATGCATTGTCTTTTTTTCTTGTGGGTAAAACTAGATTACTTTTCTAAACAAATTTGAGGAATGATCTTATCCCTGGGAAAAAAAGAGAGGAAAAGAGTTTTATACTAGAAAAAGGCCTTGCAATGCTATGCTAAATGGAGGGAAAAGCAACCTGTCTGAAAAGGGGAAGGAATTTTGGAAAATAAAGTTTTAATGACAGATATATAGAATTCACTCACATTGTTCTTTACACGTACACCTAGAAGTGCTAACATTCAGAGAGAAATGGGAATTTCCATGGGATTAAGTTAATTATTGGAAGAAGTTTGTGCTACACCGGGCTAAGTGGAGGGGAAACAGACCCATCTGATGAAGAAAAGACGTGAAAGAAATTTCGAAAAAGGAAATTAAATGACATTGATATAGAAATCACACACACACACACCAGGAAGTGCTGACACTGAGATGGGAAGAGAAAATTTCCATGTACCAAAAGTTATACACTGGAAAAAGCCTGTGCAATGCCGGGCTACACAGCTAATTAATTTTTATATTTTGTTTTTGTTACCACATTGCCCAAAATGTAGGAGCTGTTATTTAAATTTTAATATCAAATCTGATATGTCAATACATTGTTCCCTCTCCTGCAGTATAGAACCCTACAAAAGATTAAATGTACATTTTCCCCATTAGAAAATCTTGTTCACTCAGTAATAAATCCTGATTTTTATTGAAATGGATTTTTAATCCAGTCCATAGAAAATGTGAATCCATTTTGCATATGCGTTTATGATTTCTTTTTGATTTGTTATTTTGACTCATGAAACACAGTTTGAAGACCACTACAGTTATGTATACATTTTTCTATTGAAAAACTTGAATCCATAAAATTTGGAAGTTCTTGCTTAAGTTTTGTTTTTCAGTGTGAATAGCCTTACAATTTAGTTTATCTATTATTAATTATGCCTAATAAACATTTTCATGCTGCTATGTTTATTTAATTATCAAATGTTACCAAAATATAAAAGAAACATTTATATCTCAAGAGTTTTTCAGCATGGAAAGATTTTTTCTTATATTAAATCTGTTAAGTTTGGAAACACAACTCATAGGCTAATTGTTAAAGAATATTGTGCATTAACTATTACAACACTCCAATATCTAGAAATTATTAGATGGGGTGATTTAAGTTGATAGAAGATTCACATAATTTTGATTATAATCAGTATCATTTTTTAAATAAATCAAATTTTGAACTTGTAAATATAATTTTAATGTAATTAAATTAACCTTCTGTAAAATAACAGGGCTTGTAACACAGTTTATAAAAAAAAATTGATAATTATTTATCAAATGATAGAGAATAATAAATGATATTTTGTATGATTATTAAGTCATGTTCCTCTTTAAGAAAAATGCATGCTTTACTTTATGCAGAAGTTGGGAAATTTAAAAATAAAACCAGTCCCTTGCAGTAATTTTAAGAATTATTTTAAAACTATAGATATTTTTAACAAACAAAAGAAACTAAATAATTTTAGATCAAATTATTATGTTATGTCAAGTAAATAAAAGTAATGATGTAAAAAATTTTTTTTTCTTTTTAAATTTTATTAGATAAGAGTAATTGGGAAATTAGAAATGTGAAAAAATTTCTTGGAACGAAAACTCCTTAAGCTATGCATACATAATATATTGATGTTAATCGTGTGTGTGTGTGAGTGAGAGTGAAGTAAGATTCCAGGGCCCCCAGATATTACTTGTTTTCTAACAAATAAAATATATAAGATAAGGTAGTTCTAGTATAAACTTTGAGTGCATGCATACCTGCTAGCTTGTCCCGACGGCCAGTTTACAGGTAACAGGTATTAAAGGTCAGTAAAGACAGTCCTAACTCTTCTCAAATTCTAAAGGTTGATTTTCTACATATGTTTTAAAACACATTGTTAAAAATTAATAATCAGTACTGCCAGACACACGTTCCATCGGCGGTAACTTTTAACATACGCTTAAAAGCTTTCAAAAAAGTCATGCAACTTTTCTTATTTTCTAAAGCTTGATATTTACATATGATACTTGGTGAACTATTTCAATCTTTGTTGTAAGCTGCCAGACCAATCGGATGGGCCAAACATTCCCCAGACACACCTAAAGGGTTGCTATGCGTATGAGCACAGGCGTGATAGTTAGATAGTTTTATAACAAAGCATTATAAAATATTCTTATAAATAGTGTAATAATCATTATTCAGAGTAAGTTAGCTGAAATTTTTTGAAAAAATTTCAATCTTCATTATTATTATTGAAGTTTGATACATCATCATTAATCCAATGTTGATATTGAATATCTTCATCAGCATCTTTAGTATCTACCTCTTTAAAATAAATAATATAATTAAAAATGTAGTAGTTTTACGAGTTTATGTAAATAATTCAAAGAGAAAGTATTGGGTCGGAGGGAAAGTTCTGTCGTATTTTAAATAGGCAGGTGATTTTTGTTGTAAATAAAAAACATCTGGGGCTAGTGAGTCATTCAGATTTTTTTTTTTTTGCTGCTGTATAGTATAAAAGGAGTCCTTTTTTACCGTTCATCATTTACTTGTAATATTTAAAGTTAAAAACATGTTAGTAGATAAAGTATATTACCAACACTGCATTTTGTATGAATTTCAAACAGGAAGCAATGCATCAGTTGCATGTAAAAATTTATGCGCAGTATTTGGAAAAGATATTGTAAATGTTCGTACTTGTCAAAAATGGTTTAGCAAACTTCGTTCCGGGGATCTGAGCCTCCAAGAAAGTGATCGATCTGGACGACCATCCAAGATCGATAATGATGTTTTGTGATCCATGTTGGAAAATAATCCGCATTTAATAAGTCAAGAAATTGCAGAAGAGTTTGGCATTCATCATACAACTGTTGGAGATCACATTAAATCACTTGGGTTTATGTTAAAGCGAAGTGTTTGGGTTCCACATGAATTAACGGAAAAGAATTTATTTGATCGAGTAAGAATGTGTTCATCACATCTGATTAGACACGATGTGGAGCCGTTTTTGGACAAGCTGATTACTGGAGATGAAAAGTGGATTTTTTACGAGAATATTAAAAGAAAAAAATCTTATTGCAAACCAGGAACATCATCAGCAACAGTTCCAAAACCAAGTATCCATCAACGAAATGTACTGCTTTGTTTGTGGTGTTACAGGAAAGGTCCAGTGTACTACAAGTTGCTGAAACAGAGAAAAACCATCAATGCAGATCTGTACTGCAATCAACTGGATAAATTGAATGCAGCTATCAAAGAAAAAAAGCCAGCAATAGCGTCCAGAAAAGGAATAGTGTTCCACCACGATAATGCTCAACCGCATACTGCAATGGTGACACAACAAAAACTGAATGCGTTTGGATGGGAAGTCCTTCGTCACCCACCGTATTCACCTGACATTGCACCATCTGATTATTATCTGTTCAGATCTCTGCAAAATTATCTAACAGAAAACAAAATTCAAGTCTTTTGAAAGTGTTTCTAAGGAAGTTGCTGACTATTTTAACTCCAAGGATGAGAACTTCTACAAAATAGGAATTTATATGTTACCTGAAAGATGGCAACAAGTTGTAACAAATAATGGAACATATATAATTCATTAATATTAAACACATATTTTTATAAATGCATTCAAAGATTTTCTTTAAAATACGACAGAACTTTCCCTCCAACCCGATAGAATACCTGATTCATCTGAAGTGATTCAACCTGTAACTGGTCCCCATCAAACCAGTTGAAATGTTATTGGTTGTCTTCCAATGTCCACCCATTATTTTCAGAACTAAAAATACTAAGTCCTTCATATGAGCATTACTCCAGAGACTAGTGATATTATTAGATCATTAAAACTGCTGTAAAAGTTCACTCGTGTACAGTGGTAAGTTGCTCTCATCAAAGTTTTTAACATTCTTTCAATTGAACTCTTCATTGACGTCAGAAACCATTTAAGTGTTGATGAATAGTTGAAGTCTGGCAGCATCTACATCAATCATTCTGGGAACATTGTAAACTTCACAAATAAATTTCTGTGTTTTTAAACACAGTTTTCTCTAGTTCTAGTCACTGAATAAATCTGGATCGCCGAATTTCATAAATGTTTCCTGGTACTCTCCATTTGTCTTCAATATATTAAATGGTTTTTGCTTGCCTTTTTTTTTTAAAAAAAAGCAGGATTGTAATCACATCCAGTGATTGCATGAAATCCTGTCAAACAACGGCTTAAAGAATGTCCTAAATGTTTGTAAACCTTAGTAATATCAATATATCTTACTTTATTTCCTATGCCAGTTAATATCCACATATGGGAATCATCATTTTTGAATGATGCATATTGCCCAACATGATTGCTGCAATGTTGGTATCAGAACATCGAATAACAAAATTAGCTTGAGCATCAATATTGCAGATATGATGAATAATTTTAGTGCCAGCTTCTTCATGATCAGTGCACATTAGATTTTCATCAATATTAGATACAACTATATTGTTAGTGACAGTAAAAGAGTTACATTTCTTGAAATTAACTACAATATTTTTGTTCATAAATGGTACCATCTCTTCAGTAGACCAGTGTAGTATAAAAAAATCAACAAAAGCTTGTTTAAACCGTATATTTTTTAATTCTTTGGTGAAACCAAACAGTCGAACTTCATCAGGTCCAGTGATATTAAACCCCAATTGTGTCGATTCATGTCAGAGAGATCTTTCGTAATCTTTTATAGACATAGAAAAATATTGATCGAAAATAATATCACAAATCTTTTTCATTTAATTGTGTGATCATATGTAACATTTTTTTTTTTTTTTTTGAAATACTGCCAAACATTTTTTGGACATTTTTCATTGTGTGAAGTAGGAAAAATCCATCAATTACTACAATATCTATGTGAGACAGTAGATTATGTTTGACATCTTTTTCCAAACATTTCATTTAGATAGATTTATGAGTCTTACAAATTCCACCATCAAAATGGGACAAGAATAATGAAACTAGTGTTATGGGATATGTAAAAAATTTTGCCATATTGACTTTGTGATCGAAAGAAAAGCTGAGTATAAGTCCAAATAAGTCCTTCTGAATATGTACTTCCAGCAGTTTGCCACCAATTTTTGTTTTTCTTTTTTTCCATAATCTATGGAAAAGTTGTCTATTTGTGTTTTTTTAATACTCTTCCCAAACCTACTATCATGCTCACATTCTGCAATAAATGTTTTACGTTTAATCTCACCATGTTCTTCAATATTGAGAAGGAATTTTTCAACTCTTTCTGAAGCTGCTTTACCAGATGAAACATTTATTATTATTGAAAGAAATTTTAAAAATTACAGCTAAGTTATCTGAATAATGATTATTATTTACATGAATTATTGTGAAATTTTCTAATTGTATTCTTTTGCTTCTTACCAGATGCCGAAAAACTATTATTTTATTAAATTGATTGTGGTTTAAAACCTTTAATTTTCTGAATATTGCCAAGGAAACACATTCTTCATAAGTCAGCTAAGATTTGTTCATAATTATCATTATAATTGTGAAAATATTGCTTAATTACTACTGAAGTCTTCCATTAGACTATTTATAGGAATATTTTATAATGCTTTGTTATAAAACTATCTAACTTTCACGCCTGTGCTCATACACATAGCGCCCCTTTAGATGTGTTTGGGGGATGTTTGACCCATCCGATTGGTCTGGCAGCTTACAACAAATATTGAAATAGTTCACCGAGTATCATATATAAATATCAAGCTTTAGAAAATAAGAAAAGTTGCATTACTTTTCTGGAAGCTTTTAAGCGTATGTTAAAAGTTAACGCTGATGGAACATGTCTGGCAGTAATGATTATTAATTTTTAATGATGTGTTTTAAAACATACGTAAAAATCAACCTTTAGAATTTGAGAAAAGTTAGTACTGTTTTTACCGACCTTTAACACCTGTTACCTGTAAATTGGCTGTCGGAACAAGCTAGCAGGTATGCACGCACTCTAAGTTAATACTAGCACTATCTTATCCTATATATTTTATTTGTTAGAAAATAAGTAACGTCTGAGGTCTTGGACTAATAGGTTAGTGGACAGGTTTTTTTAATGCTAAAAAAAGTGATGTGAGATAGGCATTTGTGATTTTGGTTGTTTGACTAATCAGTGACCTTGCTAACATTTGTAAAATTGTATGGGTCATGGGTGTCTAAACTATGACCGTTTGAGAGCCACATCACAAGAAAAAAAAATTTCCTGGGCCACACATACATTTTTTCAACAAATTGAAATAAAAACTAATTCTTATGTAGTTTTATTAAAATAAATTAACTTCTTTTTATTATAATTTTTTAAATTCAGATTAGATATGTATAGTATATGTATTTATTTTAAATTTGTTAAAGTTTTGTTTCATTTAGTTTGGACTTCTTAAAGATGGAAAAAATTTAAATTAATGATATGGATGAATTTGCTTTTTTTGAACAAGCAAATCGATATTGGGTTCAATAGAGAAGGTTGCAATTCTTAATACATTTTCAAGATGTTTGTCGGCGATCTTTTACTATTTTAGTTTTTCGTATGCTTCATTTTTGAAAACAATTGCTCACAAATATAGGAACTGCCAAAAGCTGAAGACATTAATAAAGCATGATTGTGAAAATTAGGGTATTTATTGCAGGGTTAATAATCTTTATAAAATTCCAGTAAACAAACATTTCCAAGTTTTTCTCTCGGTTGAATATCACTTTGCAGTTCAATGCATTCTATTTGAAGGTAATTTATTTATTTCTGGTGGAAATAAGGTAGAAAATATGTTGAAATACTTTTCATTTTTTTCGAAAATCTTGAAATCTACTTTCAAACTGTTGAATTAATGCAGCATATTTTGCGCAACCCGTAGGTTTATGTGCAGGCAAAGCACTGAAATATGTCAAATCTTTTACTTATATTTGATTGTGCCAAAATTTTAACTTTCTTTCAAATGCTGTTATTGTGTGGAAGATATTAATAAATTGATTTTTTCCTTGAAGTCTTAAATTAAAATCTTTCAAATGTTCTGTTAAGTATACTAAAAAAGCTAAATCTAAAACCTAATCTTCATCTTCAAATTCAGTCACAGGTTTCCCTTTTGTTTCCATAAATATTTTTATTTCAGTTCTCAAATCGTAAAATCTTTTGAGCATTTTCCCATTACTGAGCCATCTTACTTCTGTATAATAAATAACATAAGCAAATTCTGCGCCCATTACCTTAAGAAATTCTTGAAATTGTCTATGATTACGTCCTTTTGCTTCTATAAAGTTAATGGTTTTAAAAATTTTCCATGTAAATTGTCCTGATGTACAATACAATAATAAAATGTTTTATTTAAATTTTTATTTCAAAATAAATGTCAACAAATCGATTATATATGAAAAATATGGCAAACATTTATCTTTTTAATAAAAATGTGTAAATTTAAATATTTTCATTATTTGCATTTGGGCCGCACTTTAGACAAGCATGGTATAAATTTTGACTTAAAAAAAAAGACTAAAAGTCACATTTTTTGAAATGTTTGAATGTGGGTGGTCACAGAAATGTTTAGTGTCAAGAAATTTTGAATAAGGTGTAAGTTCCAAACTATTCAAACCATTGAAAATTATCATAGACAAGTTGTAACAAGTTAACTTAGAAAAACAACTATATTAGGCAAGACTAATTTCTCTGTCACTGTGTGATGCAGCCAATTGTTGTTATCCAAGCAAACAATTTACAGAAGACTCGGGGAAAGTGATTTATATACCAGACATTTGTGGGTCATTGACTTGGAAATGTACACAGATAAGTTGTAACTTGTCAGCCAATTGTAACGATTGTTAGACTAGAACACAAATTCAGTTCGTAATTGTGTAAGAATGAATTTGCAAATGATCTTGAGAACTGGACCATGCAATCAAAAGAGTAATGTAATATTCTACAATGAATCGAAATTCAGTTTAAAGAGTTATTCTTATCTCTAATTCACATGGAACATTGCAATCCTCAAAGCAAGATTGGCAGTCATAACGTCTGTATTTTTATGCATGAACTTTCATGTTTTTGGAAAAGCTTATGTAATAAGGCATAAATATGAGGTCCTGGAACCTCATTTCTAAATAAAGGTATTTTATCGGAATTAATAATTTTATTTTTATTTCGGATTTTGTCATATTTAACATTTTTATTTGTGGAATTTTCTTTTTTCTTAGATCCGAACAACTGGCGAGGAAGCTAGTAATGAAGCCATTTTGAAATTCTCAAAACTCTTCGAAGATGAAATCACCCTTGATAGCTTGTCTCGTGCACAACTCATAGCATTGTGCAGACTCTTAGAGTTGAAACCTATTGGAACTAACAACTTCCTTAGATTTCAGTTGCGCAACAAGATACGAAATTTGCGAGCTGACGACCGGGTAATCTCTTTTATCAGATTTATACTTAAAAATTTCATGGTAACTAGTTTATTTCATGCATCTGATAGTTTCAGTTTAACTGTATTTTTTCAGATCATATAAATTAAAAGGCACAAAACCTTAAAACCCAATTAAAATTTTACAATAATTTTTATTTTGTAAAAAAGATTTGTCTTTTTTTTCTACTTTCCTGATTTGTTTTCTATTACAAAAAATGAATATGTCAAGCCTGGGTTTTTAAG
Organism: Trichonephila inaurata madagascariensis; assembly: GCA_019973955.1. NCBI lineage: Eukaryota > Metazoa > Arthropoda > Arachnida > Araneae > Nephilidae > Trichonephila > Trichonephila inaurata. The sequence continues at coordinate 121,355 of BMAV01021027.1, read as the reverse complement.
TTTCAGGATGGTGGGAAAATCATTATATACTTAATTCAGTTTTGTCTCTTTTCTGTATTTTACAAATATAAGTAATTTTACAGTTTTTAAAATTATATGTTTTTTTACAAATGCTGAACATTATAAGTCTAACTGCTTTACAGACTCCTTTCTTCTCAGTTCTTTTTAACTATCCTTGCAACTAAAAAGTGCAACACAGTTGCTGAAAAGTTCACAGGTCATAAGCTGTTTGAAGTCATACAAATTACAATTTGAGGAGTACACGGACTCCAATTCTGTAGAAGTGGTTGTGCAAGCAGTTGTGTCAGACTTCTAAAGAGAGCTGTCTTTATAGACTGATCTCTTACTCCAGAAATCTCCATCTCTTATTTAAAATGCATTGGATTATATCTTGGATATTATTGGATCTACCCTTCAGATTAGCAGACAATTTAAATGTTTCAAAAGGAAAAGGTCTTTATCAAAATTCCATTCTTAGCCAGTGCACCATCTTTTTTTATACCCCAAACTCCCAAATTGGCAGGAATCCATTGGAAAGAAGTTTTATATGCAAGTTTCTTGAGCAAAGGTCTACAGTCTAAGAGTAATTTTGCAAATTCCAAAGGGTTTGAAGTTCACTTTGAATCTGACATTGTCACTGCCTTTACAAAGAGTGACTACAAACTGACAGTTGTGGAATAGCCACTACAACAGCTTCACTCTCAATGGCAATAATGAAAGGGCATGTAGTAACAGACCCTTTATTTAGATCTTACAGGCTTTAGATTTTTAGGAATGTTCAACTTTTTACCTCAGATTTATTCCCAAAGCAGCAGATATACTGTTTCCTACACTCCTCTCACTTAACTGTGACTGAGTGCTCCATACTTTCCTGCCTTCATACCCCAACTGAAACTTTAGAACCCTGTACCGGGACATTCTGTAAACAGGAAGCGCAAGGTCTTTGTCCACATCAATCCACAGCACCTTCAAAGGTGTAATTTTCATTTAACCACATTTCTACTTTTAAGTGTAAATTTTAAATGTAAAAGTTTCTGTAATATAAACATATGTATTATCTCCATCTCTGACTGTTACTCGAACTCAAGCAATGGCACCATATACTTTAGTGAAATTTTTAGAAGGACATAAGAATAGAAAAAAATCTCAATCCAATGTTCAAAAATCTGAGCAATTGAAATGGAACATGGGTACAGAAAATTCATTTTTAAAAGCAAAACAAGCAATTGTGCCGGCAACCTTATTAAGATATCCTATACCCAGTGCACCTCTTGGGTTGATGCATCTGATGTTGCTGTAGGTGGCTCATTAATGAAACTCTCTGAGGGGGAATGGGAACCAATTGCCTTGAAATTAAACAATAGTCAACAAAAGTGGTCAACTCATGACAAAAACTTTTTCCTATTTATTTGGCTATAAGAAAATTTAAAGGCATGTTAGAAGGAAGGAAATTCCAAATTTATACTGATCAAATACCATTAATATATGCATTCAAGTAAAATCCAGATAAATGTTTCCCTAGACAATTACGACATCTTGATCTCTTATATCTCAATACTCTACTGACATCAGACATGTGCAAGGATCCAAAAATGTGGTTGCAGACTCACTTTCACAAGTAGAGTTGAATTCAATTATCAAATCCTCCTTTCTGAATTTTAGTGAGATGCTTAGTGCTGAATGTCAAACCATTGATCCCAAAACTCAAAAGTTTCTACAGGATAAAAGTTCTTCTCTTTAACTTGCACTAAAACTTTGTCAAAGTAGTGATTCTGAGCTAATGTGTGTGTGTGAATCATCATGACCATTTGCTACAAAATCATTTCGATGTTTACATAACATTTCACATCCAGGAATAGCAGCCACAACGAAATTAATATGTGCAAGATATGTTTGGCCAAATATGAAATGAGAGGTACGAGAATGGGTACAGTGCTGTGAACCTTGCCAAAGATCTAAAGTTCAGAGCCATACAAAAGCTCCTTTAGGAACATTTAGTTTACCGATGTTCGATTTCGAGAAATATACATCAATATTGTCAGCCTATTACCCCCATCTGATGGTCATATCTATCTACTAACCATGACTGACAGATTCTCAATATGGCCAGAAACCATTATTCCCATAACATATATGAAAGCCGAAATGATTTGTCGAGCATTTTTCACACCTGGATATCACGATTCGGATGACCTTCGACAATAACTACAGATCAAGGCTCTCAGATACAATCATCTTTATATTACAACTTTTCTAAAATGCTTGGTACAAACTGAATTGGCTCTATGGCATATCATCCAAATGCCAACAGGATTGTGGAGAGATTCCATTGCCATTTGAAATAATCAACAAAAGCACATGAGAAGACTAAGTGGTCAGAAATACTTCCGATAGTTCTCTTGGGAATCCAAATTGCTGTCAAAGAAGACATTGAAGCATCATGTGCAGAGCTGGTGTATGGTACAACTTCCCAGTAATAGGATTGAAACATCTGTCATTTCACCATGTAATGATATTTTTGTTGATCGTCTATGAAACACAATGTGCAAAATGAATTCAGTTGCTACATCCAATCATGGACAAACAAAATTATATGTAAATCCATCCTTAAAGACTTGTTTGCATTTGTTTTTAAGAGTAGACTGTGTGAAACTTACTTTGTGTCAACCATACACAGGTCCTCACCAAGTTTTAAAATGAACTACGAAAACTTCACTATCGATTTGAATGGCCAGAAGTCGACCGTGTTGAGCCTACATACTTAATTCCAACTCGTGAAGACAAAACTTTGACACTACCACAGAAAAAGGTGTTATAATCCTAAATCTGCAAACCATCAATCTGCTCCGCACAAAACAGTGATCAGGCAGACGAGTTCACTTTCCAGTCAAACTTGCAATGTATATAACTTATTAGCATCATATATTCTTTGATTTCATAGAAACATGCATATTAATATTTCTAAATTGCAACTTTTGTATTTAGATTACACATATTGTATTTCGTTTTTGTATGATATGCATTGTATTTTCATGTCATTTCATAGTATGCACATGCATAGCATATCCTCTGTCACTGGGGGATACTCTGTAGTAACAGGCATTGATGGATGAAGGAAAGCAGACGTGAGCTTAGATTATTAGTTTTTTTATTTGTTGTATCTAGTAATGAATCTGATGTTGGATCTAATGAGTTACCTTAGCAATGGTAGAACAAGCTTGAAGAAATGTAATTACTAACAGAGTGAGCAGTAAAATAAAGACATTTAATATTTTCACCATCTGAAAGGGATTTAATTTAATTTTATATTATTTAATTTATAATATATTTAATCATGGTGCAATTATATAAAACCATAGGCCCATTGATAAGTAGAAACTAAAAAGTCCACTTTGAATATCTCTAACATAGAGCCATCAGTGTAAATATGCATCCATTTATTTTGTACAAAGCAAACCATAATAGTCTCCATCTCAATTGATCTTAAATGTGTATTGCTCATTCAGTTTTTAATAACTCTCTGAATAAGGTCAAGACTTATTCTCAAATTCAAAAAGTCAAGGGACCAAGAGGAAGAGGTAAAATTAGATAGTCCTGGCTTAGTTCCAAAGTATTAGATTCTCTCTGAGCAGCTTGAGCAAAGCTCATTTGAATTTTAAAATTTTTAGAAAATGAAGTTTTAATAGTTTCTCCAAAAAGAGTTAATGAGCAAATGAACAAGAACTTCTGGTATATCAGGATAATTTTGGTTGTTTTTAATTTATTTAATGTTTTATCTTTTTTTAATATGCCCATTAAAAATTATGTATTTTTTTAAAAGTTTTCTGTGGTAAAAATATTTATATATATATAAATTTTTTGCTATGACTTAATTATTCATAATATAGCATCTGTAGATTCCCACCCCCTTATTCTTTTTGTAAAAGTCTGGAATATTCTTTCTAGTTGAAATATCATAATACATTATTTTAAAACATGTGGTGTGTAAATTAATAGAGTGGGATGCTAACTCAGATGTCATTTTTGTCACTTGACTGTGGTCCAAAACCAATAGACGTCATGTTACTTCTAAATAGGACTTTAATCAATAATCAATCAGCCATAATGTTAAATGCAGAAAACTGATTAAAAATAATCTAATCTAATGTTGCAGTTGATCATGAAGGAAGGAATTGACAGCATGAATATCCAGGAACTTCAAGCAGCCTGCAGGGCAAGAGGGATGCGTGCTCTTGGTATTCCTGAGGAACGGCTTAAGTCACAACTAAAGAAGTGGCTAGAACTCAGCCTTCTGGAGAACATTCCACCATCACTACTTTTGCTGTCCAGGGCTCTGTATCTGCCTGAAAAGCTACCAGCTGCTGACCAGCTCAAGGTTACACTTTCGTCTCTCTCTGAAACTGCTGTAAGTATACTCTCTCTTCTATATCACCAAGGCGTTTGCTGTGACTATTTATGAATTGAACATTATTTTAAAAATAAATTTTTGTTTTGGTTCCTAAAATTAATGATAATCTTATATCCCATCATTTTACAACCTTTGGGATATGTTTTTCTTTGTAAGTGTTGGATTTTGATGCTATTTTTTATTCTGTAGATGAGTTAGTCACAAATAATATATGGGATAAATAAAAATATTATTTAGAACTGATACATCATTTTCAAATGATTAAAAATAACAGAAGAAAAGTATTTTCGATCATTAATTCTTTTATTGAGGTTTTACATCAGCCACAATGTCAACAACTTTTAAGTTGCCAGATCAGAAAAACTAAATATATAAAAACAAAGATGATATATAAATAGAGCTGCAACATTACTTCTTCCCCAGTAACATAGTTACAATGCAATATGCAATAAAAGTTGAAAATTTTTTAATTGACATGTAGTATAATACAAATAAGAATAAAAATACAACAAATGAGAATCATATAAAATAATAGGCAACTAATTTCTGTAACGCACTGGAAACATTATGTGTCTACCAAAATGTGTAGTTGGTTTTTTTTCAGTAAATCTGGTGGCTGTTTTTTAATTTTTGTTTGCCCAATCAGTTTTTTGTCAGGCAGAGTTGGTACATGTTCTGATTGTTTGAAATGATCAAGATTATCACCATCAGTTAACCACAAATATACAGGTTTTTATCTGTCTACAGATATATTGATGTCCTTGCCTTTGTCACAGTAAAATATTTGTCGTATCTTTTTGCCACTTTAAAGTCCATCGTAAGGAGAAGGTTCAAGTGGTTTTTTTTCACTCTTGTCGACACATATGAACACATGTGTACTGTTATGCAAGTGCTTATGATCAAAGTGTTTCAGGGAAGGTTGTCAGTGAGTTTTCAGTGGTTGCATCTGATCCATTTGTTTCTGTAATTCTGCAAACGTATCTAGCCAAGATATTTTTTGGTTTCCCGAAAAATTTTCCTGGTTATCAGATAGTTTGTCCATAAACCATTTGTGCAATGATGTAATGTAGAGGCAATCATAATCCGAACAATACCGTTGGTAAGGTCTGTGTCCATTTAACTGAGTTATGTGCTCTGATGGCTACTTTTAAGGTGTGATGGATTCTTTCTACTTTTCCATTACATTGTGGATGATAGGCTGTTGTTGTGCATACTTTAAATCTACAAATAACACCTATGTTTTTAAAGAGCTCGGATCTAAATTGAGTTACTTGATCAGTTATCACTCGGTATGGCATTCCAAATTTTGAAATCTAGGGATTATAAAATTCCCGAGCAACCGCTTCTGCCATGATATTTGATAAAGGATTAACTTCTAACCAACATGTGAAGCGGTCAATGCAAGTAAAACAATTTATTTTCCCTTCTCATATAGCAAATGGACCTATGATGTCAACCTGGATGAATCGATCATCTCCTTCTTGGAAGGTGGCAATTTGTGTATGTGTATGTCTATTAATTTTGTTCTTTTGACACTTGATACAAGATTTTGCCCATTGATTGACATCTTTTCGAATGTTTAGCCAAATAAATCTACAAGCTATTTGTCTAACAGTCAATTTCACACAAGGGGGAGCGAAGTTGTGATTTTTTTTTTTTAACATGTGCATTAGAAATGGCTGAGGTATAAATTTGACTGGAATTTCTAAATTCATTTCTTGATTTTCTCCTGTTGATGTATAATTCTGAAATCTGTTTCTCCAAAAGGCTCACTTTATAAAGGATACTTTTCATAGCAAAACTGTCTGCAGTAGCAAAATAAATTTCTGGTGATGAATTTATTTCAAAATTTTATCTGCCATAAAAACAAATTTTCCAAATTAACAACAAAAATATTTTGGATGAAGTCTGTTAATTTATCTAGCCATAAGGTCCTTAAACCTTTTTCAGTGATATTAACTCCAGTCAGCGATTTCATTTTCCTCAAAAGTTGACTGGGTTTCATGTCACCTACTGAGATTCCAGTTAGCAATTTTTTAATGCTTTTTTCTTCACTTTCTTTGAAAGTACTTAAAAGCGTATTTTTAGAATAATTTTTAGAATATTCTTCTCGTCACTTTGAATTATATCCCATATATTTTCTATAACTTTTGGATCTAATTGAGAAAAAGGTAATTAAATTTAGTTTCTCTTCTTGACTTATTTTAGCAATAAAAAACTGAGCCTCAACTTGGAAAAACCATATTTCAGGCTTTTCTTCCCAAAAGGGAGGAATTTTTCGCTTATTGTATTAGCTTCTAATTTTTGCTCGTTCAAATTCTCGTGAGCCATTTCGTTATTCTCATCCAACAAATTTTGAATCTGTATGGGTCACCAGTTTGTAGATGAGTTAGTCACAAATAATATTTGGGATAAATAAAAATATTATTTAGAATTGATACATCCTTTTCAAATGATTAAAAATAACGAAAGAAAACTATTTTCAATCATTAAGCTTTTTATTGATGTTCTTACATCAGCCACAATGTCAACAACTTTTATGTTGCCAGTTCAGAAAAGCTAAATTTATACAGTCGACTCTCGATAATTCGAAGTTGGAGGGACCAATGAAAAACTTTGAATTATTAAGAGTTCGAATTATCAAGAGGGTAGGAAAAATCTAAAAATACACAAAGAGAAGTTTTTTTTTCTAACACATTTAAGTTTTAAACTATGTAATGAAGCAACAATTGTACATAATTTTTTTTAGAGTACATTTTATACAGTATAAAAATAAAACAGAAGTTAAAAGTCCTATATTAAAAGAATACACTTATGTCTCGAAAGCAAATATTAAAAGAATATACTTACTATTTATAATTAATCCTTTTTGTCGAAAAAATCTGTTATCTTTTTTTTTTGTTTTAAGACATTCAATCTAACTTTGTCAATAGATTTTTCTAGAACAAATGAAGCCTGTAAAATATCTGCATCAACATGATTTTGAAGGAAAAAATTGCGTAGTTTGTTTAGTGACTCTTTAGCTTCTGACAGAGTTACCGGAGTCAACTCCTCCAATTCGTCTTCATCACTTTCTGTATTATAGTGGTCCAAAGCCACAATTTCAGCGTCAGATAGAGAGCTCCCCATACAGCAATGTCCCTGTCTACCAACACGTAGTCGTCAAACGTCAAATCTTGTTCTGTAAGAGCTTCCCAAAGGGATGGTTCAGCATTAAATTCAGTGAGTGTATCGTCCACATCAACCAGATTCGGTGAGGGGAAGCCTGACTTTTTAAAACAGCTGTGAATTGTCAAAGGAGTAACAGCTCTCCAAGCCTTGTCAATCATGATCAAAGCTGTTAAAATAGAAATAGTTACATTCTGCTGATTTTTGAGGTTATCCAAAACGCTTTTAACAACTTCACGCCGATAAAAAGTTTTAAAATTATGTATGATGCCCTGGTCGAGTGGCTGAAGTTTTGAGGTTGAGTTTGTGTGGAGGGGAAAATTGAAGTTTCACATTTGATAAAGGTGGTGCGTTATTGTGCACAGTACAGTTGTCTAAAAATAAGAGAATATGTCGTTTCTCTCTTTTCATATCCGAGTTCAGTGAGACCAACCATTCATTAAAGAGTTTGGTGGTCATCCATGCCTTCTTGTTTGAGCGGTATTTAGTAGGGAACAAGTTTATGCCCTTGAAACACCGAGGTTTTGCAGATTTTCCTATGACGAGAAGAGTAATCTTTTCTGAGCCGTCCATGTCTACAGCCAGTAAAATAGTTAACCTCTCCTTGCTATGTTTTCCTCCATGGCATTTTTCTTTTTCGAATGTAAATGTTTTTCCTGGGAAACACTTGAAAAAGAGTCCGGTTTCTTCCGTGTTGAAAATATTATGGGGTTCGTACTCCTTTATTAGATCCGAAAGCGAGTTCTGCCACTTAGAACAAACGTTAATGTCGACACTTGATCTTTCCGCTTGAGCTTTAAAGCTCTCAATTTGATTGACTTTTTGGTTTTTTCTTTGTTATATATTTTTGTTTTGTGGCCATTGAAAAATATATTTTTGAAAAAATAAATAACTCCTAGATAAAGGTTGACATCTAGACCAGCTTCGTAAATGTTATTCGCCTATAACATAATTGTAGAATAAATAAAATCTTTTTTTAACACACTTTTATAAGTTTCATTTGTATGTAATAGAATCTTTGAACTTGATTTTTACCCACTTTAAAAGGTCAGATTAATTTGAAATTTTGCACATTTGTCAAGGACCAATGACAATACAATAATTCCATAATTTTGTTTCATTGTCCTGATTAGCATTGTCAAAAGTAAGGATTTCTAGATTTGGCAACTAATTCATTATGTCGTTTCCAGATTTGGCGACTAATTGCATAAACCATTTTCAGATTTGGCGACTAATTCCATATGCCATTTCCAAATTTGGTGACTAATTCCAAATCTAGCTACTAAAAGATGAAGGTGCAACCCTAAAACTGCAAATAGGTTTATGGTTAATACAAATAAAACAAAAAGTGTTTGTTACATGAAAAAAGGTAGGGAAAGACTCGTGCATCTGAATAATAATAATTTATGCTCTTAACTGCTAAATATTTTTTTTAATTTGATTAAGCAATATGTTTAGAAGTGATGATTTGAATTAACATTATAGCAATACGTTTAAAGGGTGATAATACGATTGACATTTAATATTTCTTCTTTACACACTTTTATTAGTTTGACCTGTATCTATAGAGACGGAATCTTTGAAATATAACGATACGGGACTCATCCAAGGCTGCGCAAATGGAGCGAATAAATACCCTTCGGACTCGTTAATTAATATAGCAAGACTTAATTCTGGCTCCAAATATCAAATTCAAGGATAAATTCAACAAAGAATAAATGATAGTTTTAAAAACTGAAAAAAACAGGCTAGATTGAACTATAAAATGAAATAAATTATAATTTAAAAAAAACTAAAAAACACGCTTTTATAGTGAATCGAACTAAAAAGTAAAAAATTAATTCTTAATGATTAACGAGAAAATTAATGTCATTGTGGTAAAAGCGTGGGGTTCATTTTTACACTAATTTAGCATTTCGGAATAGAACTAGTAAGAAATTATAGCAACTAATATAGAGCGCCCACGCTATTATCCTAATGACATTAATTTTCTCATTAATTATTTTATTTATATATTAAGAATTATTTTTTTACTTTTTAGTTCGATTCACTACAAAAGTGTGTTTCTTAGTTTTTTAAACTATAATTTATTTTAAACAAAGAACTGAGGAATTTTTGCTGTTTAAGTATTAACCCTCTAAGCGGTCTGCACTTAAAGTCTTGCCATTGTGGAGATGCTTCAAAAATGCACCGCAGATAATTTTTTTGCTTTCAGGTGGGGTTCTCAAAAGCGGTTGAGCCATATTTTTAAGAATGCGGTTCGGCCGCTTTTGGGAATCTTGCTTGAAGGCAGAAAAAGCATCTCTGAAATGGTGGAATTTTACGTGCAGACCGCTTGGAGGGTTAATAGTAAGTACCACATATACCATTGGCAACTTTTGGTGAATTTCAACAGTTTTTACTCTGGAAAAGAATTGCCCTTTGGATAAGGTCAATTAAATTGCCATAGCTAATAAAATTTTTGATGATTAATCCTTGACAAACAGTTCATCTATGATAAATTTCCAACATGAGGGCTATCTAAAATTTTTTTTTTTTAAAAAAATGAATTAATTTAAGATTTTACATTTAGATCTGTGTTAACATCAGTAATGTTTGTGGTTCATCCATTGAGAAAAATATTTGTAAAAATTTTAAGTTCTGTTAATAATCAACACAAGAATGTACTTAATGAAAGTTTTATTTAATTGAATTTTTTTATTTATATGTAAATTGCTTTTCTTTTTAAGGCCACTGAAACCAAATTGAAAATTGGTGAGATTGAAGGTAAAGTTGACAACAAAACCAAACTGGAGCTTATCAAGAAGCAAGAGGAGGAAATCAAGAAAGAAGCTGAGGAGCTGAAACAACAAAAATTAGATGAAGAGAAGGTAAATGGCTTTTAATTTATACTGTTCTCCTAAATCAATTTTAATAGCTCTTCAACTGATATTAATTCTCCCTTTTGGGATTACAATAATGGTGATTAATTTATGATATTTTTGTAAAGTTTTAATGAAAGAATTTTTTGTGAGTGAATAGCACACCTGTGCTTGAAAATTAATGTTTTTTTCTCTCTTGCTAGATTTAGGCTTTCTTTTCTCCAGGGAAATTTAGCTGATTGGTAAACGCGAGTAATGTACCCTCAGAATGTTCTAACAATCTTTATAATTTTTTCCCTTTGTCATTCCATTCTCCATTATGTTTTTTACTACTATTTCAAATGACATTTTGATTAAAACCACTTATTTATAATTATATCAATAACGTGTTATGTTTTCTCTTTGTTTGGTACAACATTGCCAAATATGGTCCTTGCTGCAGTAAAATAAAAACTAAACAGTCGTTACTTATTATACTGTTTTAAAGTTTATACATAAAAAAAAATACTAAAAACATCTTATTTCATTACTTTTGTTACATTAAATAGCTGTCTGTAAGTGTATTGTGATATTTTAAAATCATTTAGAAAGAAGACATTTTAAAAAGAAAGAAAAAAACCCCCCCCCCCCCCCATTTCTTTCATTTTAGTAGAATGAGATTTGGAATTATGAGGTTTTTGAACCTAAGAATTCCAAACAACTGTCATACTGTTTGGTCTGAGGTAGCTTTCAAAAGTTTTCTGAAATTGACGTATAGATAGTAAGTGCCAACTGAAATGATTAGGAAATTAATTTTCATCCATGCTAATTTTTTCATCAATTTTCCTTATTAGGGAGAAATATGTATTTAAATTTTTGAAAAATACCTTAGCAATTATTTTGAAATCCTATGTTTGGCTTTAATTTTTTCTAATAAAGTTTTGAACTTCCTATTTAACTCAAACAATATTGAGTATTTCTTTCATTGTATTTTTCTGTAAGTTCAAAATTACTTCTCTCTCTCTTTTTTCTTCCTTGTTAAATTACCAATATTTAGGAAATCTGGAATTTTTCAATTTTTTTTTAATTACATTATCCTGTGGAAAATAAGTAATCTGTTCAGTACCAAACCAAAGAATTGTCTTAAAGAAGAAATAAGTTATTTTTAACCTTTTATGTGTTTGTTTAAAATGTGTTTTACAACTGTTTTCAATCAATTTTCAATTTTAAAAAGTCCCATTCTATATTTGATTTTGACTATAAATTATTTTGGAAAAAATTAAGGTACTAAATCTTGTTAATGATGCTTTTTAATATTCTTTATAAATCTTTTTTTCTACATGTCATAAAATAACCATTGATAATAACAGTATTAGATATAAATTTTAAAAACCTTTTACCATGCTATCTGAATTAAAATATTATATTCTTTAAATTTGCTTCATAGAAAATTAATCTTACATTTCAGAAATACTTTGAAACATTGTCAAATTTTATTTACGCACATTAATTTTATTTTTTTTTTTTTTTTTTTTTTTTTTTTTTTGTATTTTGAGATAATTTATTAATGAATTTTAAATATTATTTTAAGGAACAACAGAAAGAAGGATTTATGAGAAAGAAGAAACCAGATGAGTTAGAGGAAATTGAAAGAGATCTGTTAATTGATAAGGCTACCCTCTTGGAAGATAAAGCTGAATTGTGTGAGTTCTTTCCTGAGGCTGTAATTTGTTTGCTATAAAATTTTCAAATTGAAATGACGCTGCTAAAGAATTTTTTAAGAGGAAAATAAAATGAGTTTTTCAGTTGAATTTAAAAACAAGTATTTAATCCAGCTTTTGTATTGGGAAGTGAAAATATTAGAAATGATGCAAAATAAAATTCATGTAATTTTGTATTTTATTTTGTTGTTCATTAGGAAAGAATGATCAGTTGTTTGAATGAGTGAAATAGCTTTATCTTATTCATTAAAACAAAAATACAATGTTTGCATTTTGGGATATTTTTGTATGTTCAGATTCCCTGGATAGGATACTACTTGGATTTCCCTTTTTAAGGTATAAATTAAGGAGAGAAACTTTTTGAGACACTCTTTTTTAAAAGAAGAATTTGGGTGCTTATTTGTGGGTATTTTGGATAAAAATGTGTTGTTGAAAAGGATATGGTTGGATGGTAAAGGATGTATAAATTTACATAGATGAGAATTCTTGTACTGTTTATTTTAATTATAAAATGATTACCTAAGGTAGTATAGATCTGTTAATGTATTGTTGTTTATGCCACCTGATCGACATTAACATCAGATCAAGGTTCATGAAATTCATTGTGGCTAAGGGCTACTCTTTTACGCCTGTCGTTAGCCTTAGCTTTGAGTACCATGTAGATTACAGTATGTTTTTGTTCGGTTTCACCCCAATTTTGAAGTAGAACACCCTGGGAATGGTCAGAGGCTTTTCACCTCTCTTGCCCTTCCACCAACCTCGTGAGAAGACTTGCGGCTCAACTGCTATTTAGCATGCTGCAAAGACACTATACATTTACAAACATCCATGCCTTGTCCAGGATTCGAACCCAGGCCCTACAGCGCCGCAGTCAGCGTCATTAACCACTGTACCAGATGGGCAGCTGTTAATGTAAGTGGATAAGATTATCTTAAGAATGAAGGATTAAAATTGATTATATCTGTTGATTCTTTTTTTACATTGTTGCATCCTGTCTGCCTACTACCTTTCATTGCTGTCATTCATCCTGTCAAATTTTGGTTTTGAATGTTGCTTGTTCTTTGCTGTGTAATATCACAAATGATTATGGTATGTGTATAAAATACTTTAAAACAGCATTATTTGTTTTTAAAAAATTGTAAATGAGTAGTGACAATTTTATATTAAATTATATATGAAATTATCTATAGATTTCCCTGGGCTTCCAAGATATTATAGATTCTCCTGCTGATTCTTAACCTCTTCTTGGCTTACGTCACATCTCAAATGTTCGGCATTGCGTGCCATGCAGTGAAAAAAAAGATTTCATCCTTGAAACTGAATTTGTCACTACTTAATATGTGTTAAAATTCTGCAATTTTTTATTCTTTTCTTCTTAATATTTCTATGTGAAACTGCGATTAATCCTACTTTCTTCACAATTTTCACTGTGAGAATGCCTGCCATTAATTGAAATCAAAATCATTTTGTATTTTCAGCAGTTTCACTTTAATTAGTGTTATTTTTGCTTTTCATAATAGTTTTTATGGTGGGTTCAGTGGTTTAATGAACAATGAATTTAGTATTACTCTTTTAGATGATAGCTCTAATTTATCAAGTGGTGTTCAGTCTAGTGAATCAGAAGACTATTTGAGCTCAGTAAGGATATTGATAGACACAGTGTTTACTTAATTTTAATAATTATTTTTATATAGATATTTATCTAAAACACCTCAAAGCAGTAGCATGATCAGAGCGTATTTTTTTAAGTTCAACACTTGGGGGTGTTGCGGGGGGGGGGGTAACCCCAGAAATTAGTGGACGGAACATCACATATTTTACCACCAGTAAGATGAAGAAAAAACATGCTTACTGAAAAAAAAAACATTTGCATTCTCAAATTTAAAATTGCAGCAATACAAAAAAAAGGCTTTTTTGAATCAGAAATTGGATAAAGAATCCAACCAAAAAGGAGTTAATCTTGAACAAAACTCAAAAGTCATATTTGCTCTAAAGTCATATATAAATTTTATAATCCTTAAATAAAATGAATAAAATCCTACAGATTTAAAAAATTTACTTTATAAATATCCCTTTCTGTACGTAAGAATAGGCCACCAAAGAAATATTCAATTATTTCCATTTTATTTACTCTGGTGTTCGATTGCTACTTCCCAGTCACCAGAAACCCACTAACTTGTAATGATTGAATCCTGACCCATTTGTCAACAAATGAGGCGAATCTAGCATATCTACTGAAGATTGTAAGCTGAGGCAACCTTAAAACTGTTATATTTGAATGTACTTCAATCCTGTAAAAGAAAGACTTCTTTAAGTTGAATAATTATATTCTTCATTAAAAATAAATTTAAAAGAAAGGAAACTATCCTATATATAGAAATTAAAAACTAATACTTTTGAAGCTGCATATCAGACACCAGACTAGACAAATGCAGAATCTTATTACCTGGTGACAGAAATAAACAACAAAAGAACAAAGGAGAGACATCTATGCTTGGATGCCTTTAACACATGGATTTCCTTTGATAAGCCATTGCTTATTAGACATTGTAAAATCATAATTTTTGTTTTTTTATTTCATGAAATTTAAATTAATCTTTTGTCTGAATGATATCATGACTTTCTGCTAAAACCAAACATTGATGAATTTTTCTTTTTATTTTATGTACATAAAACAGTATTTCTCAAAAAATTAAATATTCCAGTTGAAATAATTTTTTTTTCCTCTCCAAAGAGATAATTTTCAGAATCTCATGATCAGTGAAATAAATTGTACATTCAGCAAGTGGGGTGTTTTTTTTTCAATGTATTGGCAGAATTTAAGATGTGAAAGATTAAAAGTGATATTGGGTAATGAAGAGTATGTACTGTACAGACTCTTAATTAAACATTCTAGGCAACAGATTTATTTTGAAGTTATTTAGCACAACTGGGATCACAGATTGGGACACAAAAAGATATGACCTGCATAAGATTGTTTTTTTGCCTTTAGAAATCTCATCTTAGCATAAGGTTTCAATCTTTTATAATTGATTTTACTATTTCACTTGCTTTTTATATATATTCTTTATCATTTAGAATACTTTTATTTTCCTTTTCTATACCTTTATTTATATTTTATATACCTTTTGGCACAATGTGGCTGAGTTAGCCCTTGTACTAGAAAACCTCACAATCAAATTCAAACACAAGAAATTGAGAAGGAACAAAACTGTCATCCATAGAGAATTAGTTGATAAAACAATACACTTTTCTGTAAATGTTTTAAGTTTGAAAGAACTTTACTTATTTTTACTTACTGAATCATACTAAAAACTCATTTGGTATTGAAACTTATATTAATGTTCAGTTTTGTATTAAAACTTACCCTGTGGGTTAGTAAGTGGACCCTGATTTCTACATGTTAACAGGATCAGATTGTGGCATGCGACTAAAAAAAATTCTGAGCAAAACCAGAAGATTGTTCTCAAAATCAAGAAATAAATGCTCCTCTCTTACTACATTTTGGGAAGATTCTGGGCCCTACTTGTTTTAAAAAGATTATAAATTGTCTTAAAAAGATTATAAATTATTTAGAGTGATTTTGCTGAACTTTATCTTGTCTCAGTTTTGCCATCAGGATACAGTTTTGATAAAATACTTTTTTAATTGATAAACTCTGTTAATTTGAACATGAATACTGATCATAGCCTTCATAGCTTTAAAAATGACATATTTATTTTAAAAATTTAATATTTTTTAATTTTACAAACTTTGTACTTTAAAAAAAATTGTTTCAGTAATTTTTAAATATTAGGTCAAGATTATGTGATAAAAAATAATTCTGTTTTCTGTTATTACTACTTCCAAGAATCATTGATCTGTTCCAGTTAACAGAAAAAATGTTTATTTAATTTATTATAATAGTAATAATCAATCAATAGAAAAGAAGCTATAGCTCCTAAAGTGTTTTCTTGTATAATATTTACTAGTAATTTTATAAATCCATGAGAGGGCTCTTGCATACACTTTTTATCAACATTTTTGCTGAAAGGTAAGCCCTAGAACTCAATTGTTAGTAATGTTTTTGTCAAGCCTACTTTGACTTGTTACTTTTGGATGTTTTGCTTCAATCCAGTTAAATAATGACTTCATGAATAATTGTATTCTCCATTAAAAAATAAAATTTTAAAGAAAAGAAACTATCCTATAGAAATTAAAAACTAACATTTTGAAGCTGCATCAGACTAGACTACTGTAGAACACAAGAATATTCTATTTATACATTAGGCCTCCTGGGGGCAGAAATAAACATTTATGCAAATGAGAAATAACATGTTTCATTGGTGATTTATGCAAATGAGCCAGGTCATAATTTCCCCAGATAGCAAGCATGAGAATAAAAGTTATTGCTAATATTTAATAAATGTATGATTAAATTTAATAAGAAATCTTAAAAGAAAAGAATGTTAAAATTTATTTCTAACAAAATTAAATTAATTTCCAACAAAAACTGGATTAAAGTCATGGCAGGATACCCTGATATTGCCAACAATGCAGTTAAATCCCTGTTGCTATTTCTGTGTGAAAAATGGGGCTTCCTACAGTGAAAAAACAACAGAATAACTTATTCACTTTGGGTGCTAGGTGAACCTTTTCATTACTCTCACAAATTGAGCATTCTAGTGTTAAATTCATTTTTTGGTGTAATTGTGTTTTATTTTGAGGGCTTGTTTCAATGCAATTAAATCAAAACAATCAACGTCATCCCCCCCCCCTCCCCAGCGGACCAAAACGGATTATCAAACATTGACCTGTCTGTAGTAATAAGAAGATTGAGAAATGTTACTTTAGAAGACATAATCAGGTCTTGTGCACAAATTAGTAAGTCTATGATTATCAGATAAAAACCAAGTCTTAGTAATAACTTGGGTAATTAGATTTAATTTTATTACATATTTATATAATATACATTTTATTTTGTTCAAGTACAATAGTTATGTTATAATAATAACTGGTAATAAAAAATTTCATGCAAGTTTTAAATCATTTATAAAAGTTTTTAAATATATATTTCAAAATTCAATATTAAGAAATATACATATTCTATTCAAAGCTTGCATCATAGTAAACAGAGGGTGTACAATATTCAAAAAATTAGTGTTTCCAAAAGTTCATTTACGAAAGTTTTATATTATATTCTTCCGTAATTCTGTTATGCCTACTTACCAAATCTCTCTGCCTCATCCTCATCTTTCTCTTAACTTGATATTATTTTCTTATAATTTCTTAAAGATCTCTTATCCCCCCTCTCTCCTTCAAAAGCATCCCTGTAAAAGAGGTATTTCAATTTCTGGTTTGTGTTTCTTAATTTTTTTTTCTAATTAAATCTAATTCTTAATTAGATCTGATTCAAAAAGAATCATTATCATAGAAATGTAAGTTGTATACTTTTATAATTTTTTATTGAAATTGTTGGCTATGCATGTATCATTAAATAATTTAAAAATTCCTTATTACTAAAATTATTTAGTCCTTATTTGTAAAAACTCTGGAATGAAAAAAATGAAATTCATGTTTCTAATGAGATTTTTTTTTTTTTTTTAAATATGTATTTGTAGTTCAAGGAGAAAAGTCATCTGAAAAAGAAAATGAGTTGTCGAAAGAAGATTTTGATGAAATTGAAAATGCTTTAGAAAACATTGCTGCTGAAAAGAATAAATTAATAATTGAAAAAGAAGAAATTGAGGACCTTAAAGAAGAAATGGCTGAATACAAGCAGGTTGGCATATATTTTATTCTTATGATTAAGTACTGAATGGAATTGCTTCTGAACCTTGGCAATAAAAAGCATTGAAAAAGATTGCATCTTCAGTAGATTTAAAAAGTGCTGAATTCACTAAGTATCTTTCTAAATCTGAAAAAAGAAATACAAAATAGTGTATCAATTAATTTGTTAATGAGATTTCTGTTTTGTAGTGACTAATTATAAAACAGGAAATGATCAATATTCCATCATGAAATAATTATGAATGTTTTATTTATGTTTGTGAAACATCATGTATATATGCTCGGATGTGCTGGAAAAAAAATAAGTTTATTACTGTACCTGAGAAAAAAATCGTTTGTTAATATAAAAAAGCAAAAAAGAATTTAAATGAAAACTGAGAACTGAGAGTTTTGGAAAATAAGAGAATTTCTCCATTTATTATCAAATTTTTATAATTTCTTAAACTTGCTTACATACAAAATACGTTATATACTTGTCAACTTTTATGCTTCATATGTAAAATTTAAACTTTTCCACCACTAATTACTCTTTTAAGCTTAGATCATTTGTTTTTATGCATTCTCACAAATTTTCATCATTAGCCGACTATTTTCTCCCATACAGCTCTTATTTATTGTAAACTCTAGTGTATAATGCACTTTTAACACAAAAAATTATATCAAAATTTAAGGGTGCACATTATATACTGGCTATAAAAATGAGAGCTTTAAAAATAAAAAGATGAACACGCGTAGAAAAAAATTGGACTTCTATGTATATCGAAATACTGTATTTAAAAGAAATGACATTGCTAATGATCCTAAAAGGTTGTAGTTCTAAAAGTATACTGTTTTTTTCCTAACCTTGTAATCTTACCTAGAATAAATCTTCAAAATGTGAGAGCATTGAGCACATACATTTCAAGTTTCTTTGTAAAAAAGGGGGTGCACGTTATATGGTGAATATACCTAAAAATCAAAAATTGCAGCTGAAGGTATCGGTGCGTATTATATGGCACTGTACGTTATGCGTCAAATTTTACGGGATTATTTTTTATTAATAATGATCAACAAATGTTTTAAAAAGATAATGAAGTGAAGTATGTTCTTCCCCCTGCATATCATATTTTGGTTACTTATTCATAGGCACAGTTCCATTAAACGAATATTCTCCCCTCGCCACCACTCTGTAGTAACTTTCTAAAGTTTCTCTCTTTTTTGTGCTTTGTATTCTTTTACCTTCATGTGATTAAATGATTTGTTTTATTTATCATGTCTAACAAAAGGCAAAATATACTTTCAAGTGTATAAAAAATATTATAAAAGGTAATTTGATTATTATATTGCATTTCAAAAAGGAAGGGGAATATGTATTTTGTGATGTATGTCATATGCTTTTCTCATGTAGGCTGATAGGATATTGTCTTACAAAAACTCGAATTGCATGATACAAATAAGAAATCATGTAGTAGTTGCTCTAAATTAGATCACTTTTTCCAAGGACTATGTCTTGTCAAATGCAATTAGGGCTGATTTATCTTTTCTTGCAGAACATAATGTTCCATTTGATTGCAGCCAATCATACCAGTGCTCTTTTTTTAGAAAATGTTTCCAAAGTCTGACATTCTCAAGCAATATAGAAGATGTGCTGTGAATAATCAGAAAAAGCATCTGATGTTAGTAATGAAATCAAATACAAATCATATCCCCCATTGTGATATCTTTGATGTTGCAAAGTGTTTAATTCAAAGGGCTTTTTGCAATTCCAAATTTGGCTAAAAATTCTGACCACTTCATTATAGAAGAATTTTAAACAATGTTGGGTGCCCTTTATTGTTAATTAGTGTCATTAATGGCAGATAATGCTATAATTCCATTTTTCAAAATTTCAAGTGCAATGCACAAGTGGGAATTATTTTTATCTTAACAAAAAGCAACTTTTTTAGAGTATGGCAATCTGAAAAGAAAAAATATTAAGTTATATACTACTGTATCTGAGGGCTGTGGGTAGCCTGATGGTTAGAGCATCGAACTCCGGACCCGAAGACCTGGGTTCAATGCCCAATGCTACCAAATACCCTCCGAGTACACATGGAGTACGTGCTCGTTAAATTAGTGGGTCCGAAAGTCTTGTGGGCTGAATCACGAGTGCAGGAGACTGGAGAATGTTTCCCTACCCTCCAGTCCCATGGCAAAATTGTGGAGGTGGAGATAGGTGGTGTCGCCATCTATCGTCCCTTCGGGGAATTTTGCCGTGCTAATTCGTACTGTCACCTGTATGGTGCTCAAGGCCTAGGCAAACAACAGGCGTACTTCTAGCCCCTTGCCATGACGAATTTCGTGGATCTCGCTTTGACTGTCAGACAGGTGGCATTAGCCACAACTACTGTATCTAAATGCCGCTTGTATAACAAAAAAAAAAAAAAAAAAAACTGACAAGAAGTGTTTATTAGGTATTGGAATAGTTTTAAATTTAAATAAAATTGTATAAATACATTGCATTTCTTATACGTTTAGGCAACACATTTGTCAAAGTATATAAATTTCAGATTTTGCTTGCAAGATTTACTGTATACAATTATAAAATTTATAAATAAAACTACTCTTTTGGTATTTCTTGTTTTAAAGTAAAAGTTTAAGCAACAAAACCAAAATTATTTAAAGGTCCAGTTGAAAAATAAATAAAATTATACTGCAGTTAGGATTTAAGCATTCATAATTATGATTAATTATAATTTGCTCAGTTAAATTACATCCAGTAAATAATTTAAATTTGGATTTCAATGTTACTTTCTTAAAACTGTATGATATGTACAATTTATATATTTTTTGAAATTTGTTAGCAACTATAGGGTAGAGTCATTCTAATTAACTGCAAAATAACTTGCAAAAAAATAATCTTTATATAAAAAAATTATGTGTCACAGTGTTTGACCGTGATAGACTCCGAAACAACTCAACCGATTCTGATACAATTTTGCATATTGTGTGTCATTTCATCCAGCTTAAAATATAGGATAGTTTTTATCTCAATTTTTGCCATCATTATTTCTTTATTGCCGGAAATGCGTAGAATCGGGGAAAATCGCAAAATGTCGGAATGCATGTGTACCTGCGGAAGCATATTTTATGGACCAAGGTACATGAAAAGTCAGTGCCTGGTGTATTTCGGGGCGTGAAATCTGAATTTCAAATTTAATTTTCGAAATACCCGTAACTTTCCTGGACAATGCCGGATGACTGTATTTTAGACACTTCCTTGCAGGGCTTTACCTTAAAAGCCGTAGAGCATGAAAACTTGGTCCCTGGCGTGTTTGGAAATGGGCAATCTGAATCTGATATCCAATATAAGAAATTGTTGCAACTTTGCTGGATAATGCTGGGCGACTGTTTTTAGGCAAACCCTGGCAGGGACCTCCATGAAAGCCTTGGAGCGTGAAAAATTGACCCCTGGCTTATTTTGAGACTGGCAATCTGAATCTGATATTCGATAAGAGAAATTGTCGCAACTTTGCCATATAATGCTGGACGACAATATTTTAGAAACACCCTGGCAGGGGCTTACCTTAAAAGCCTTGGAGCGCAAAAACTTGATCCCTGGTGTGTTTTGAGATGGGCAATTTGAATCTGATATCCAAAATGAGAAATTCTCACAAATTTACTAGATAATTCTGGACAACTGTCTATTATGTGGACCGTAACAGGAGCTTTCCTCAAAAATCTTGAAGCCGAAAAAGGTACTCTTCTAATCATTTTCAGAATGGTGAACGAGAATCCAAAATCGGATATTAAAAATTTCCGTAACGTTGCCAGATAATGCCAAGCTGCCCTACCTGCCCCTTTCCAGCGACTAAAATTGCAGGCTCAGGGGAGCCAAAAGTAGTCCATGGTTGCATCTAGGGGTGAGAAATGAGAATCTGAAATCAGGTTTCAGAAACTCATAGTTGCAGGATATTGCCGAAATTAGGTAAAATGGCTTATCGTTCGAGTCCCATTTACGAATTTTCATTCCCTCTAGCGGCTGAATTTGCAAGTATTAGGGCACTGAAATTCAGTCCCATGTGTGTTTCAGATTGGAGAAGGAGAATCTGAAATTGGATTTTAGGTGTTTCTTTAACTTTATCAAATGATGTCGGACGACCGTAATGTGCACTGACAGCGGTGTCAGTCTAACTTACAGATGTAGGGACGCAAACAGTGGGTCCCTGACACATTTTGAGATGGCCAATTCAAATATTGAATCCAATTCAAGGAATTCCTGTGTTAAATAATGCCAGGTGGCAGTATCTTAACCGAACCAGGGCAGAGACTTACCTTAAAATTCTTGGAGTGTGCGAAGTGGGCTCCTGGCATTTTTCTGGGTGGAGAACAATAATCTGAAATCGGACTATAGAAACTCCAGTAACTTTGCCAGATGATAGTACTGCCCGTCCCTTCAGGGACATAGCTTACAGGAGCAGGGGGTGCCAAAAGTGGGCACTAGGTGCATCTTGGGATGGTGAACAAGAATCTGGATTCGAACTGAATACTGGATCAATGGGTGCAAATATTTTCTAATCCTTTTGGAAGCAGTGAAGTAGAACTGCATCAAAATACACAATGTATGAAATCGCCAGGCAATTTCTGTACTGTTGTTCAGACAAAAAAGAAACTAATTGAGAGTGTCTTCCTGGATATACTGTATAATTCTCTAGGTAATCTGACTCTGTGTAATCCTGTTACTTGATGGGAAAAAAATGTTGATGCTTACAAAATAAACTCCCATATACATAGGCGCTTCCAGGTGATCTAATGCCTTTTAAATCAATAGACACTATTGTTGATGAAAGCGAAACTGTAATATTTTTGAATTGTCTGGATATATTAGGAATGACCTCACAATCTTCGGTTGAAGGTTGGATCACTGGTTATTCGGATGCATAAAATACACCTAGATTATATAACGGTACACGTTTGGTCATTAAAAGAATTATCGGGAATCTCTCTCTTCTTGAGGCAACCATTTTGATTGTAAAGTTTAAAGGAGAAATCATCCTGTTTCCATGTATTCCATTGATACCGTCAGAATCTGCAATACCATTCAAAAAGCTTCAATTCCCAACTCATTAGGCTTTCGCGATGACCATAAGTAAATGTCAGTTTGGTAATGGTTTGGTTTGGACCATAAGTAAATGTCAGACAAACAATATCAGTTTGGAAATCCATGTTTATCGCATGGGCACATATATGTTGCATGCTTACGTGTTAGAAAACCACCGAATCTATTTGTGTAAGCAAAAGGCAAGTTACCAAAAAAATATTTTGCACCGATTAGCGATTAATTATATAAAAATTATATATTGTTATAATTTAGAATGATAAAAATAATAAAAATTGCTAAAAATCAACGCTGTTAATCTTATTTATAAAATTAAATCTTCAAATGTTGTTACTTCATAAATAATTCATGCATTATACTATACTCAAATAAGAGACAATTAAAATGAAAAATTAAAAAAATTATGATGTTTTATGAGTAAATTCAACTCTTCAAAATTGTAAGCGCATAATAAATTTGACTGCATTGAATAGTTGTGAACAATATTAAATCAGCCGGGTCAGCTAGTTTTTAATATAATTTTATTTTGATTTTGGTATTTGTAATTTAATATTTTTTACGTGTATTGAGGAAAACTTTAAAAGATTGCTTTTCATAAAAATTTTTAAAAACTGAAAAATTTTCATCTAATTACTCTATTATATCTCTGCAATAAAAGAAACTGCATTAAAATATTACATATATTTTTCTGTAAAATTCCATTCTTTAAAAATAAAAATGTGTTAATAATTTTTTTAAAAATTTATTTTGTTTTGTTTCTTTAGGACATTAAAGAGCTGCAAGATGTTGTTTTGGAGACAGGACACAAAGAAATCCGAGAATCTAAAGCAGCTTTGAGGTTGTCCAGTAAAGTGGACAAAATGATATCCAAAATGGACAATTTGTTAGAAGAACTCAACAAAGAGAAAGATTCTCTGCAACAGCAAATTGATGACAAAGTAAAAGAAGGTGTCAAAATTGGAAAGGAGAGGTAATCTATGTCTCATAGAAGGGATACTGCTTAAAACAGTTTGAATCTTTCATTTTGGGGCTTCATGGAACTTTCCTTTTTTATCCAGACCAACAGTTGATTATTTAGCTTTAAAGTGGTATTATTGCACAAATAAAGAATTAATTCTTATTGCTAAGACATTGTGAAATCATTGAATTGGTTGAACTTACTTTTAAGAAATGCATGAAAATAATTTTTTATTTTTGTTAACTCTTTTGTAATGTCTTAATTGACTAATGATCTGTATAACATCAATTAATGCTGAATTAAAAGCTTAGTAAATGTTAGTCTACATTTGCAGTGTTGACTAAGCAATTGGCTTTTTTTTCCTGCAATCATTTTAAATTAGGTATGGCTGGAACTATTTTCATTTAGAAGTTTATTAATTTCTTAGATATAAGTTATTGTATTTTAGGAATCAGTAAATATTTTTTTTTTATCCTAGAGATGACATTATTGGAATCAATGAGCTAGTTCTCGCCATCAGGCGTATTCAGAAAGTGTCAGATGACACTAGATTGCAGAGAATAGCTGATGTCTTAGAAAAAATGGATGTAGATCATGATGGAGCTGTTGAAATAGATCATGTATTAAAAGTAAGTACATAATGTCCTTGGAGATTAAAATTCATTTGTAATATTAATTGTTGGAATGGTCTTGATGGCTTTATTATAAATATAGCAAATAGAATTGCTGTAAAATCACTAATTTAACTTTGTCAAACAAGCAAAAATTATATAATTACAAATTTTTTTCTTTTTTTTTTATGCGTTTCTAAATAAGTTAAAATTTGGTATTGAAAGGAGACAAATTAGATTTTTAAATTGAAATTTACTTTAATAGAAGTATAAAAAAAATATGATTTAGAAAATTACTAAAAGGTATTTCATTTTTAAAAGCATAAATAGCAAAATCTTAGTTACAAATAAAAATTGGTTGCCTTTTGCCCCATTCACAGTTGGTTTGTTTTCAAAATGACTTTTTTAAACTTCTATTTTGAGCATTCATTCATTTTAGTCAAAGGAAACCATTTTTTACTGTCTTGGACATACTGTTAAAGTATTTATAATGCACATTCTTTTAAGTAATGAGGAATTAAAGGAGGTGAGTTTTAGACTTAAAAATCTATTGTGATAGTAAAATATTAATTTTCAATATTGATTCGACATTTTACCGAATTTAATGGGATGGAGTAATTGAAAAATTATCAGAAAAGCAAAGGAGACATCTACGCTTGGATGCCTTTAACACATGGATTTACCATATTTCCCTTGATAAGCCATTGCTTGTTAGACATTGTAAAATCATAATTTTTGTTTTTTATTTTATGAAATTTAAATTAATCTTTTGTCGGGAGGATATCATGACTTTCTACTAAAACCAAACATTGATGAATTTTTATTTTATATACATGAAACAGTATTTCTCGAAAAATTAAATATTCCAGTTGAAATAATTTTTTTCATCTCAAAAGAGATAATTTTCAAGATCTCATGATCAGTGAAATAAATTGTTCATTCAGCAAGTGGGATTTTTTTTCAATATATTGGCCGAATTTTAAGAGTTTACATGTGAAAGATTAAAAGTGATCAGATAATGAAGAATATGTACTGTACAGAAACATTCTAGGCAACAGATTTATTTTGAAGTTATTTAGCACAACTAGAATCACAAATCAGAACACAAAAAGATACGCCATGCATAAGATTAAGTTTTTTTGCCTTTAGAAATCTCATCTTAACAGAAGGTTTCAATCTTTTATAATTGATTTTACTATTTCACTTGCTTTTTACATTATTTATATATGCATTTTTTATCATTTTGAATAGTTTTATTTTACTTTTATATACCTTTATTTATCTATATATATAAAGGAGAAAAGCGACTCACTCACTGACTAATCACTATATCTCCAGAACTATTAAACCTACAGACTTGAAATTTGGTAGGCAGGTTCCTTTCATGGAGTAGACACCAACTAAGGATGGATTTCGCTAAGATTGAATCCTAAGGGACGTTAGGGAGGTTTAAGGGGCATAGATAATTAGTTCCATTATTAAACTATTAGATGTACAGTCTTGAAATTTGGTAAGCGGATTCCTTTCATAGAACAGAGATCCCCTACAAAATGGGTTTTGTGCAAATCAAATCCCAAGTGGCCTTGCGCAACTTGTTATAGATAATTATTTCAGTTTTCAAATTATTTGATGTACAGTCTTGAAATTTGGTAAGCGGATTCCTTTCATAGAGTAGAAATCCCCTACAAAATGGGTTTTGTGCAAATTGAATCCCAAGTGGCGTTTCAGGGACGTAAATGGCATTATAGATAATTATTTCAGTTTTCAAATTATTTGATGTACAGTTTTGAAACTTGGTACACAGATTCCTTTCATATAGTAGAGATCCCCTACAAAATGATTTTTACAAAAATCGACCTCCAAGGGGCGTTATGCATAATTTCCTTTTTTAAACTATTAGACGTACAATCTTGAAATTTGGTAAGCGGATTCCTTTCATGGAGTAGAGATCTCCTACAAAATGGGTTTTGTGCAAATTGAATCCCAAGTGGCGTTGCGGGGACTTAAGTAGCGTTATAGATAATTATTTCACAGTTTTCAAATTATTTGATCTACAGTATTGAAATTTGGTAAGCAGATTCCTTTCATAGAGTAGAGATCCGTTAGAAAATGAGTTTTATGAAAATCGAATCCCAAGTGGCATTGTGGGGACTAAAGTGGTGTTTTAGATAATTATTTCCCTTTTTAAATTATTTGATGTACAGTCTTGAATTTTGGTAAACGGATTCCTTTCCTGGAGTAGAGTTTCGCTGAAAATTGACCCCCAAGGGTCGATGTGGAGAATTAGGGAGCGTTATAGGTAATTATTTCCTTTTTTAAACTATTCAGAGTAAAATCTTAAAATTGAGTAAGCAGATTCTATTCATTAACAAAAAGGCCAAACCGAGTAATAAAATCATCCCCTCTAGACCTCTCATGAACTTAGAAGAAGGAAAGAATGAAATCTGTTGCACTTTCGAAGGAGTTTACAAAATAGAATTAAACGCATTCGGAATGATTTTTCAGGACAGAGAGAAACGCTCAAAGGATTAACTAATAATTTTAAATTCAAAATAAATCACATTCTCCTTGTGTGTAAGAACACAGTTACAGTTATATTACAACAGTTAATATACAATAACGAGAGGTTTTCGCTCGCAGATATTGGCATCTGCTTTCTTCAGAATAATATTAAAGTATATATATACATAATATAAAATAAATTAAAATAAAACTGAAATGCAAAGGTACTGCGATGCATGAGCAGGAAATCTGTAGGCAAGGAAGTAGTCATTAGTAGAAGTGAAGTCTGCAAGAGCTGCAGTTATTGAACGAAAAATAGACTAAACACTTTTTGGAGTGTAGTTTGTTATAATTATTAAAATTATAACAACTTATATTAAAATAGTACAATTTCATATTAAAAAAGTCACCTGTTAATTTAGCAATGCCATTGGAATTGATATTAGAAGAGAATGGATTGTTATTTACTTTAATTTTTCCCTTTTGTAGAGTTTCCCTTTTATTTCTTTTAATGTCTACTTTGGAATATTCATATCTAAATTCTTTTAATAATTTTGGAAACCGATAGAGCAAGATGTTTTCACGTCAAAAGACATCGCTAAATTAAGTTGCTTGGCGACCTCTCTTGGTCGCCAAACGAAATTGGCTTCGCCAAGGGCATTCCTTATACTACACTTTAACCCAAGAGTTTTTCTAAGGGCTAAGCATAAACTTCAAATTAGCATCAGGTTCGTATTATCTAAGTTTTGAATTAGCGAGTGCTGACTGTATATCCTTTGATTTATATGTACCAAAATGCACGAGATGAATAACATTTATTTTCAAGCATTGAAAGTAATATTTTTACCACTTAAAAAATAATTTTTTTTATTTATTGTATGCTTATGTTTGTTCGCAATGTCAGTTCACTTTGAAGCATATCGTTTGGCTTAAATGTGTGGTTAAATGCGCGAGATGAATAGCATTAATTAATTGCAAGCATTTCAAATAATATTTTTTTGAAAAAGCTGTGTTTTTTTATTTATCATTTGCTCAAGTTTGTTCACAGTATCAATTCGTTTTAAGATATATCGTTTGGTTTATATGTGTGCCTTAAATGTGCGAGTAGAATATCATTTATTTACAAGCGTTAAAAATAGTACCAGATTCGACTGATCAACTGTTTTTGCAACAAATTGAATAAATTTTCTCATTTTCAAATTTACATGTTTAAAAAAAATAAATGTACAACAGCTTACAGTTGATGGATTAAATATGTCTTTTAAAATCGTAGAAATTCTAGGTGACAGAGCCTGCTTATTTTCTGCCCTGTCATATTTAATACACGATAACGTAACAATGGTCATTCAAATTAGAAAAGCTATTGTGCACTACATATGCAATGAATGGAAAAGGTTTAAGTGTTTTACTCAGGGGCCATCTGGAGTTCCTTATGGTACTAAACGTTTGTATAACACTGAAATGTCGAAACCTTATACATATGGATCTATTTGTGAAATTATGGCAGCTGGAGAAATATTTCCTAATAAATTTCAAGTGTATCAAGATGGTTCCTTTATCGCTGTCTTTGGAGACGCATTACACGGAATGCGAAGACTTTGGTTTACGGGGAATTTTAATGAAGGCCACTTTGATGCATAAGTTCCTTTAGATGAAGAAATAATTATTAATCTCTACTAAACAAATAGCATGTGAAAAATATTTGTCCTTTCAGCATGGATACAACTGTAAGTCTGATGTATGTAAATTAGGTGAGTCTGTTCAATCAAAAAGAGGAACAAAACGTAAAAAAAGATTTACATGTTCAATCTGATATAAGCAAGTGAGGAAGGCTGTACTAAAATCTATTCAAAGTCACCCAGAAGTTCATGGAGATGCTGTCCAAAAATATTCTCAAAGCCACTTAAAAGTAAATAGAGAGGCTGTTCGGAAATATACTCAAACTCACTTAGAAGTAAATAGAGTGGCTGTAAGAAAATATACTCAAAAGCATCCCGAAGTCAATAGAAAAGCAATAAAAAAAAATGTGTCTAAAAACCCCCATGTTGCTCAAACCAAAAATTATAAATACAAAGAAAAAATATGACATTAGATTATTGCCTTGGACCTCTAAGCATTTATCTGCTTTTAAATATAAACCTAATATTGATTATTCAGTGGATGAAATCATAAATCTTGGGCCTAGGTTACCTTGCTCTAGATGCTGTGCTCTGAAATTGAAATGGAAGAGGATGAGACTCAAGGAATGTGCTGCAGTGGAGGTAAAGTTCAGCTCCCTACTCTTGAACCTTTTACACAGCCTCCTTACCCATCAAGATCCATTAGCAGAGCATTTTCTTTCAACTATTTGTAAGTATAATGGATGCTTTCAAATGACATCTTTTGGAGCTAAAGAAATAAAATAGAACAACTTTATGCCAACATTTAAAATGCAAGGGCAGGTTTATCATAGAATAGTAAGCTTAATGGCTGGAGCTCGTCAAAAACCTTCATTTCTCCAAATTTATTTTATGGGAGATGATCACCTTGAAAAAGACATCCGCTGCGGAATTTATCCTGGAAAATTGATAAGTCAACTTCAAAGGTCACTGCATGAGCATAACAAGTTCATAATGGATTTTAAGGCTGCTATTGATTAAGTACCTAAAGACCAAAAAGAGTTTAAAGTAGTTATTAATGCTGGAAGAAAGCCTTTTGGGGAACATAAAGGGTGTTTTACTACTCCTCAGACAAAAGAAGTGGTTGTTGTCATCGTTGGACAAGAGTTTGAAAAATGAGATCGTTCTCAGTTGTAGAGGTGGTACACTTATGCGAATCACTGAGACACATCGTGCCTATGATGCATTGCAGTACTCTCTGATGTTCTTCCATTGAGAAGATGGCTATCAAATTAATATACCTAAACGTCATGAAATGACTAAAATCCCTCTCAGTAAGACAGTGTCCGCTTCCGAACTTTACAGCTACAGAATTATGGAGCGGGATGGTGAAGGATGTTATTTGTTCACAGGCGGCGTAAGGCTTGGGCCACCGCACACAGCCCTGCGGTGCTTAGGGCCTCGCGCCTCAAAGCCGAAATATATTAAACAAAAAATAAGGAAAATCCAAAAAAAAGCCACAGGGTTTTTTATAATTAATAAATTCAAAAATTCTCAACTTTGTTTTTCGCCATATGATATCGAAAAATTAATATATTGACTTTTTTAAAAGGTATTCTATTTATCGGTGCATGAAAGCATATGAATAAATAATTCATGAAAATATTGTTTTCCACTTTCTTTTATTAAAAATTTCTCAACTTCGTCATTTTCACTCATTCGTTCATATTTAGTTTAGCAACATTAGCTGGAGTTAAGCTGCTGTCGCAGGGAGTCGCAAGGCAATTTTCACAATCTGACGAACGGAAACCCCAAAAATAAAATTGCGTGAAAAAACAACAACCCACATTTATAGTCCTCTTAGGCTCCCTAGCTATGCTGTAGTCAGTTTTTGTCAGTACGCCAATGAAAATCTCAAACAGTCGATGTTTTAGATTGGGTTTGTTGGGCCTAAGAGGAACACCTGCGAGCCCCATTTTCTAGTTGGAAGTTTTATCATTTCTTCTAAACAAGAATTTGCAGCTTTGGGCGTTTTTATTTGAAAGTACATGCCATGGGTAAATAATTTCTTTATTTGACTTTCAAATTAGGTTCAAATTTGATTTAAAATTGTAAAAATATAACATTTAGTACATAGTATGTTACTCCCACAAACTTGTCTGTTTTTTGTGTTTAATAGACTAGAACTTTTAAGATTGACACTGTAACACTTAAGGTACATAGAGTAGATAGGGACACTTAATTTGATGCCAGATTTAGCTGCTATGTCCTGCAATCTCCAAAGTTATGATTTTTTTTTCAGCGTTGGTCATTGGTATTGTTATGACTCTTGTTCCGCCTTCTTATTTCTCTCCATAAGAGGGCACGCAAGAGCCTCCAGATATATTTTCGTAACTGTGTAGTCAGTATTAATAAATCATTTTTCACACAGAATGGTCTACTGCTTTACCGTCGCATCAAAGGGAAACATTTGTAAAGCTGGTAATTGAAAAAAAGTCAAAAACCAAATCTCCCTTGTCCAACCCAGTACAATGACACTAGATGACAATGTTTACAGCAGCAATTCAGTTTGATCATTGGCAATGATAAATAGAAAAAAATTGTAGCTGGCTGGCGCATTCCTCTTCTCAAAACTTCTCCAAACTCACATTCAAAACCTTGCTTCATGAATGACTTGGAGACTATGGAAACTAGGCAAATAGTTGCGGAGAATGTGAAACTAGGTATATCTAACTTGTACGCCTGGATCAAATGGTTTGAAAGCCTTCCGCACTTATCTTATAGGTTGGATATCAAAAAATTGTCCGTGAGGAAGGCGGATAGACCTTTAGTGGATGCATGCAAAATGTAAGTGCAGGGGAAATTTCGGCACTGATCGGGACTTTTGGTGGATGCTCTTGGCTTTGGGACCACAAATGATGGCAATGCTGAAAGAGAATTTGTGAAATTGCCCCCCTAGGGTGCCCTTCTCTTTGATTATCTGTGTGAGCTAGAGATGTAGGATTAATAAAAGAACTAGACGTATCCATATTCTTAATATGGCTTTATTAAGAACTTAAACTTAATCGTTTAACAGATTAGATGATAATATATGTGAGAGAATCTACGATGACAAAACACACAATATAAGTAATACCGAAACAACGTAACTCGGACCACTATCAATATCTAACCCGCCTTATCTCAGTTCTAATAATATCACAAGTCCTAATATTAAATAGTCAATCCTACCTTGATCTGATCGCCGATCTAATCATAAGGGAGTTGCGTCTTTACTCGAGTGCAATGGTATGCACCTTTACCTAATGGCTCTATCTTTGGATAACCTATGTTGGCTGTCACTTCCCAATCGTATCATTCTCTATCATAACATTCCCCAAATTGCCATCTACACGTACAAGAAAAAACAATGTGTAAATAAACGTAAAAAGTTATCAGATTCACAAATCCAGATGAAATTAACTCTGGAACTTTGGTTACAAATGATGGAATGTGTTGGAAAAGTATCTCTTCTGAAATTGTATGCGTGGAAGAATTGCTGAACATTATGTTTTCAATAAAAAAGAATGGCCCAACCAGTTATGTAGTGTGAAATATTGAAAATAGCTATGCAATTAGTTTATGGAGGCTACTTATAGATGAGCCTATGCTTTGTCATATCAAAAGTTGTACAGAGGAAGAAGCTCAACGGCAACAGGAAAAAAAGGAATGTTCAAGAACTTGAGACGAACTATAAGCTTTTATATAAATTTTGTATGCTCGATATATAGACGGTGCAAATAATCTAGAGCAGGATAGTCTGTGGTCTGCTGTTTGGGTTCCACCTTTTTTCTGCGATACTATGGCGAGAGATAGATTCAGAGAAGTTACAAAATTTCTGTGATTCGGCAAAAAAACTACACGACCTGAACGCCTTCAAACAAATAAATTCTATTTCATTTCTGAAGTTTGGAAGAAATTTATTGAATGTTCGATAACTTGCTATAAACCAGGACCATATATGACTGTTGATGAACAGATGTTTCCGTCTAAAGCCAGATGTCATTTCCCACAATATATGCCAGATAAATTTGGTATCAAGTTCAGGCTTGCAGCTTATGTTGATAGTAAATACATACTCAATGGTTTTCCATATTTGGGTAAAGATGAGGAACGTCCTAAAAACCTATTTCTCTCCAAATACGTCGTTTTGCATTTGATAGAACCTTCCGAAAATAAAGGAAGAGATATCAATATAGATAATTTTTTCACTACACTAAATCTGTCCTAAATGTTAAAAACGAATAACTCTAGTTTAACTGGAACGATGAAACGAAAACGGAAAGAAGTACCTGAATTTGTGAAAAAAGTAAAGATGTCGTTATACAATGCATTGTTAATGGAGCATGATGATATAATTTTGACATTGAAAAACCAGCAAAAATGTCTTATTATTGAGCTCCCTCCATCCCACAGTTGATTATCGACAATAATCGCCCCAAAAGGCTTCTAAAAACAATATCATTTTATAACTCAAAAAAAAAAATTGGTGTTGACATTGCCAACCAAATGGCTCGGAAATATTCTGTGAAGGCAGGATCAAGGAGGTGGCCAGAGTTCATGTATTCTCTATTCTTGATCTTGCAGGGATTCATGGATTTTATACAAAGAAGTTACTGGAAAAAAAAATTTATGAGGAGAGAACATGATTAACAATTCATCGAAGAGTTGCGCACTGTGTATATTCATAAAAGAAAGTACATGTCAAATACACAGACAAAAGCGGATACTTCTGAAGAATCTACACAGATCCAAAAAAGGGTTCATTGCCAAGCTTTCAAGTGTAGAAACAAAACTGTAGATACTTGTTATGAGTGTAAAATACAAATATGTGGAAAATGTATAAAAATTTTCTCAAAATGTGCATGAACTGTAGGAAATCTTGACTGGTAAGAAACTTAATATTTCTATTAAAGTTGTCTGTGTATTTTACTAACTGTATACAATATTCCATATTGTAATATTTTATTATTTTTATTCATTTATTATAACAATTTAATGTCAAAAATGAATAAATGTCATTGCCAAAAAATTACAGCGTACTTTTAGCATAACAAAACTGGTTTTTATTAATTGTTTTAATCAATTTGACCCAACCCGCTGTCTTAGGTATACTGAAACTGCTGTGGTTCTAGTATTAAAAATTAAAATTTTGAAAAACGGAAAATATCAGGTAGAAAAATAACTCAGATTAAAAACTAACATTTCGAAACTGCATCAAACACTAGACTAGACTAATGTAGAAGTTACTTCAGTTTCCAAGGGACTGGGATGTGGACGCATCCCTCTCTCTTGTACTGAGACGTTGCTAGTGTTGACTTCTTGGATTGATGTTGAGGAGGTATGGCAATTACCAATAGAATGGTTGAATTTCGGCTGCTAGAGTTTAGGCTTCTGATTGGATGCTGGTGTGAGCTTTAGTTATGACTGCTTGGCAAAAAAGTTGAGTCAATTGAAATTAAGTTTAGGAGACTTTGAATTAAAAAGAAATATAATAGAGTATTAGCAAATTAAATTTAATATTTAGAAAAATGTAGAATAGAATTCTGATCTAGCATAGCTTCTATTAGGAGATAAATTTTATCTGCTGCTTTAAGTTTAGGTAGAAGTTGCAATATTTGAGGAGATCTTTTGATTATGTTGGAGATTATTATAAAAAAATAAATTACTTGAACAACATCTGAGGCCCTTGGGAGAGCATGTAATTCTTACAGGGCGCATCCCCAGGAGGTGGAATGCCTCTATTGGTGATAGAAGGGAAATAAAATACCTTCCAACGGGCATGAGGTTTAGTCAGTCTTCTGTCCAAATGGTTCCTCTGCTGAAGGGACCCTTCACTGTGGACCAACCGCTTTTATTTGATTTTCACACTGCATCGTCCATGACGCAGGTAAATCAGGGATGGGCTTAGGATTATTTGAAGTAATAAATGACATACCTGATCAAGCCTTGATTATTTACACAGACGGTAGTCGTTCGGATATGAGTAGAGCAGGGACTGGTATATTTAGTAACACACTCCTGTGGGAATGATGTTAAAATCAGCACTGTTTCGTCTTTAGATCAGAACTCATTACCATTAGTGCGTTTATGCTCTCAGTTTGTGGATCCTGACAGACAGCAGAAACTCCATCCAATATTTGAAGAATTGGCCAAAAATGATGGGCAGTACTTGTCTAGATATTATATCTAAATTGGCTCAGAGGAAAAATGTCTCTAGTGGATACCGTTGCCTGTGGGTGTGCCTGGGAACGAGGCAGCTGGCTGGTAGGGGGTTGTGATGTCCCTAATCCCTCTGTTTTAAGCCATTTTAAAATTCATTCCCTGAATGTGACTTGGAGAAACCTTCCTGCTCAGCCCTTGTATGCAGCTAAGAGTCCTGGCTTATCTATACTGTGCAGGAGTTCCAGAGCTCTTCAGACAGCCTTGGTGCTCTTTAGAAGCAGTCACCTGCATGATATGACCTTTGTGCAGGGGGTTAAGTCTTTCTTTACCTGTTTCTGCTTCTCCTGCTCATCTTCTAGACTGCTGGGGCATTTCCCTGGGACAGTTGTTTGGAAATCAAGACCTGGTTTGTAACATTCTTAAGTGGAAAGGACAAATGGACTTAGTGTAGGCTTTCCTGCTCCAAAGGGATTTGAAACAACAACAGATCAAAGACATTATTTTCGGTGTTAGGGAATCCACTGATTTCTTTGTTATTATCAATATTATTATTTTCTGAGCTATTGGAGTTTAGGATTGGGGTATTGGGGGTAACTCCTTCTTTATAGTTATTACTATTAACCCATTTTACCCCAATTACCCTCAATCTAAACAAACTAAATATAACAAAATTTGAAAAAAATTTTATATTTTATGTAAGAAATCTGACCCATCCTCTAAATAGGTCACTGGAATAATGGGGATAAAATTTGCACTCGCATGTTTTAGTGTTTTCTTCAATGATGAAAAGCGATTTCCAAGTACAAAAGTTTACTTTATTTGAATAATACTTTCTTTTTTACAAGATAGTTCACTTCTCAGTTGAATTTCATTCTAATTTTGGTGGAAAGGTCCAAAGAAAGCCTGAGAAAGTGTTTTGTCGCATTTGCCCACAAAATGTTTTTAGTTTTCCTTTGCAGTCCTCTCTTTGTCAAAGACTCTGTTCTTCTCGCTTTAGTAAAAAATGACCTAGACTATATCGTTACAGATGTCTTACTTTGCATCAGAAGGTACATTCAAGATCCTAGGTCTACTTCTTGTTCTTATCACATTTCTTTTAGATAAGCTATTGTTACAGCTCTTCGGAATTCCTTCAAGCTTAGAACCATCTTTGTTGCGAGTTTTGTAAATTATCCAGGCATTTACCATAGTCATATCCAGTGAAAGTATAAAAAGTGACCAGTACCACTTTTTCCCCACGAATTTTAATGAAATTAAGTTCAGCCAACCGATCATGGTGATCCACACCGCCCATATATTTCTTGTAAGAATTTATCAAATTTGTCATCTTCACATTAATTTTATCTTTGTGCTCTCATACTCGCCTCCAAATTTTATAAAATAATTATTGAGTATGGCAAACAAAGGATCGATCCTGGGCATGCTGACTTACAGTTCCATTGTCCATAAAGTGTAAATAAGATTTCAATTACTGGAAACAATTTCATGACATGCCATTTTTCACCAGAGTAATACCAAGGTCTTCAGCATCAGACCAGTAATCACGTTCACAGGTATTTGAAGGATAACAATTTAGAAGCAAAATTCCTATAAAAACACATACAGTCAGACCTCCATATTACGAACCTCTTTTTAGCAAACTTTCCTGGAACCAAGAACATTTCACAATTTTCTTTGTAAAATAACCTCCCAATAGCGAAGTGCATTTTCTATATAATGAGCTTTTTCTCTTTTGATTCAATTTTTTTTCTCCCTATTTTTGAAGTATTTCAGGATATTTCAAGTTATTCTCTTTTTTAACACATTTTATGGTGGTCATAAATCTTGACTTGGTTTTATTGTGCCTAACTCCCCGAAAGCAGTAGAATTCTGGGCATTTCATCCAAGAAGTGTAAGCTTGAACCCTCAGTAAAGTTGTCTCATGTCCTTGAATAGTGTTCATTTGCAGTGTTGATCAGTTGTACTGGTAACTTCATTTCTTATGGCTCGAAAATGTCAAAATATAAGTGTTTGAGCATCAAAGAAAAAAATTTAATTTTTTAGGAAGTGGATAAAGACGACAAGAAACTTTCTTTGTAGTTTTTCTTTCTTTCTTTTGATAAGTAAGATATATAAAATAAATATATATTAATTTACAAAAAGGTGTGAATAACTTTTTTAATATATAGTGTTTATGAGTTTAAAATTTGTTTTATTATGTTTATATAAAGAAAATTGAAAGATGAACCTCCATATAACGAACTTTTTTCGGGATTCAGCGACTTTGTTATATAGAGGTGTGACTGTATTTTGTTTGCAGTAGACAAGAAATTGTGTTCATTTTTTATGTCTTTTGCATATCGCACAGTTTCTTTAACAAAGAGATCATAAACTTGACTGGAGTAAAACTGCTCGGATGGAGGTTTACTTTCAATGCAGTTTCCATTTGCTTGAGCTAGTCATTTGCGATGGATTCAGTCTGTGGTTCCCATTTTATATATTGTGGTGATTTATTCTTTAACCAAGATGACTGATGTCTTTTAGCTTGGTTCAGGCTGGAAACTACATCAAGTTCTAACCTCCAGAGACCCAGGAACATCATTTACAATAATCTCACCAGTATTTAGTGGATTCCTTTCCCCTTCATCTTTGTTAGTTATGGTAGTAACACTGCAATTTCAACGTATCTCTCATCTGAATCTAAACTATTTAATATTTCTAATGCTTCCTCTAACTTGTGAAACCTTTACACTGACGTAACTCAGCAGGGGTGAAACACTAGAAGTGTTCTAAAGAGAGAAAATAGCGTGCTTATTGTCCCAGTAGAGGACAGTTAAAAAATAATGCACTAACAATAGACTTCTAATAAACCATCAGGAGGATAACGATAATCACATAAAAAATGTCCAAACTGAAAAAGACCGCAAAGAGATTATACAAATCACATGGAAGGGGGTGGACCTCATGCTAGACCAGGGGTGGCCAAACTTTTGAGATCCGCATTTAAAAAATCGAAGGCGGTCTACCAATGGCAGAGCCAAATTAACGTAACGTACATGTTTATATATTTATTTTTGGTAACAAGAAAGAATGGTAAATTATCTAATTTTCCTAAAAAAATTTAATATTTACAAAATAAAAATTTACTGACAAATAATCAAAGTATTCATATATCAAAAATTGACCATCCTATTCACTTCGTTTAGTTGAAATTTGGCATTGTATATCTGCGACAAGTTTATCATATTGTGGCTAGTACGAGTTTATTGCAATGCGTAAACACGAAATTAAATGTCCATCTGTTAAACGCGACCGATATTTGGTTTTTATGGCGTTCATGGTTGAAAAAGCAGATTCAAAAAAATGCTTCGATCCAAAGTATGATTTCAAATACAAAATCAATTTGTAAATATTTGGAAATGTTTCCTCAGAAATTAATTTCCAAAAATCAGTATCGTTAGATGCTCTGGATTTAAGAAATATATAGCATCTTAATTTCATCCTCGACTGTGACTGATGTGGTATCTTAAATGTCCTATTTTTTCAGATACTCCATCAATGTTGACATTTTCATTAAGTGGAAATATCATAGAATTGGGTATTTCTTCCAACTTCAGCGAAATCTTCGAAGTCTCGATTTGGATTATATATGGATGCACTCTTCCTCCCTGTTTTTGAAGTTTCTCAATTCATGTTATCTTAATTGAGACACATACCTTTTATCATTTCTTTGAAAGTTTTAATCGCGTTCATCATGTCTGTTTAACATTTATTCTTTCCTTGTAGATTTAGGTTTAAGTAGTTAAGTTTTGCAGTGATATCGCCGAGAAAAGCTAGTTTCTTGAGCCATTTCTCATCTTCCAATTCAGTAATGTGCTCTCCATTCATTTGTAGAAAAATTTTTATTTCTGGTAACAGAATACGAAATCTTTTTAAAAAAGCACCAAGGCTTAGCCACCTTACGTCTGTGCAATAAGAGATCTCCGTACTCTGATTCAGTGTCTTCCAAAAGCGCCCGAAATTGTTGTCGCTGAAGACTTCTTGAACGAATTGAATTGAGGATTTTAAGAGCAATTTGCATTATATCATTAGACTTTAGTATTTTTGAACACGATACCTGTTGATGGATAATGCAATGATAGCTGGTAAAACTGGGGATTTCCTCATCATTACTGCACAAGGCAATAAAACCAATTCGATTCCCAACCATTGCTGGAGCTCCGTCTGTTATAGAGACCAATTTATATATTAGAAATCTTGTCTTATCAATAAAGTTTTTAAATGAATTGTAGATATTTTGGCCTCTCGTTTGCCCTTTCAATGGAATTATAGTTAATAACTCTTCTTTTGAAGTCATATCTTCGAAAACCATTCTCACAAAATTGCATAACTGTGCAATGCCACTAATATAAAAAGAATTCTTGTCAAATTGAAATGGTAGGAACTTACAAGCTTTTAAATCGTCATTTAATAAATCCTCCAAATTATTATTCATAGCTTCAGTCAGTCGCGTCACAGTGTTACGTGACAAAGAAATATTATTTATTGA
The DNA here is from genome assembly GCA_019973955.1 of Trichonephila inaurata madagascariensis. NCBI lineage: Eukaryota > Metazoa > Arthropoda > Arachnida > Araneae > Nephilidae > Trichonephila > Trichonephila inaurata. Next base: position 81,971 of record BMAV01021027.1, on the reverse strand, counting down.
CGATATTATTTCAGATTTGTTTTTAAAATCGTGAAAAAGCACTTCTCCCGCTTTACAGAAAGCTTCTTTTATAGATTCTCCATCTTCGAATGTTTTTTTTTTTTCACTTTATCAAAACTTCTGTAATTTTAAACGACGCCAATGTTACTGCTTTAGCTTTGGTACCTGATCTCGTAAATAAAGATTCTGTAAATGTAAATTTGACTTTAATTCATGCACACTTTAACTTTTCGAAGTTCACTGCCGATTGGAAAGTCTGTAGCATATTTTAAATGCATGGTTTTAAAATGTTTTTCGACGTTTGCTTTTTTTGGTAGTACCACACTTGAGTTACATATGAGACAAACACATTTCTCCTTCACCATGACAAAAAAATCATCTTCCCACTCATTGTGATAATGGTATGTTTTACTTTTCTTAGCACTGGTACCTGGCTTAGTCATTTTGGACAGGTTATTGAAACAACAAATTATTGTATCAGTGCAGTAGAAAGTGAGCGACCTGCAATGTAAGACCATTAACTGAAACTAAACGGACGGGTAGACTAGTCAACTCGTCGCGTCGCTATCATCGCGCCGGCTACGGGATATAATCTAAGCATCCCACTTTGTCAAGTTGTTTCTATTTAATTCTCCACTGTAAAAAAACAAATACATTGTGTATTACTTTGCACAGTTTGTTTTAGGTTTTAAAGTGTAAACTGTAGTAAATTTTTATTTTTTTAAATAATTCATTAATTCTATCTCATAAGTCATAAATTAAATTGTTAATATCCAAGGTCATTATCGGGATGGTTGCGCGGACTACCTAAAATGTCTTTGCGGTCGACATCTTGGCCAACCCTGATCTATACTAATAAAAGAAGAGATTCGCTTGTGTATTTCACCTGTACCGCCCAAACTAAGCAATTCAGAAGTATAAAACTTGGCACATAATTATTCTAGGTGCTAATGATGTGCACTACAAAGAGTTTTTTTTTCGAAATTTGCTTTTTAAATTAAATTTTTAAGTGATTTTTCAATTTTTTTTCCCCAACAACTGGGTTTTTGGTTAGTTGTTTTGCCTATATTTCATTTGATTATTCCAAACCATTTTTACTTTCAACGCATTTTATCCTTTTACGTAATTTCAACAAAAAAGGATGTAATTAAATTAATGTTATTATTTCTACTATATTCTAGGTTACTTCATATTTATTTGTTCATTTTATTCATGTTTAAATTTTTTATATTTAAGATTTTCCTTCAAAATTAGAGCTTAATTTTTCTTTTTTAGATAACCTTTAGATTTAAATTAATGCTATAATTTCTATTTTAGTATCGCACAGTTTTATGTTTGTTTATTTTCTGAACTGTAATTTTCTTGCTTATAATTATGTGATACCGTGACTCAAAAGTAAGTTTTTAAGTCAATAAATTATTTGTGAAACGTTTTGTAAACAGAAGCTTGGATAATGAGGTACTAATGTTTTAGCATCACCACAAAATTGGTGTCACTGCTAATCACACCCTGATACCAAAACAACAAAGATTCTAGTATATTTTATATCAAATCGGTCAGATTTTGGCCGAAAATAGCGTGATTCGTGAGGTGCCAATAAGCTAAAAAATGATTTGTGAAGCTTTTTGGGTGCTAGTTTGATATCGGGGGTAATAGCGCCAAGTTGTTTTTTATGTTCGCCAAGATGAGCGATAACATTACAATATGGTTACCTTAATATTTTTATCGTCTTTCGATGTGGTTGCCATGGGGATAACGTATATTAGAAATAACTTTTATTGGTTTTTCCCCGCTGTAACCCTATTAATTTTAGACGATTTCAAGAAAAATTTCTAATTTCTGTAAAAATTTAACCATTTTCAGTGTAATTTTTCTATTGTTTGCGTCTTCTGTTTAATTCTCTGCTATTTTCGAATATGGATATTTCTAAAATGAGTGAGTACTAGAATATTTTTTTCTTAGAAGAATAAGTGTTGTGCTTTTAATTATCGCTATAAATCGTTTATTTTACATTTTAAAAATGTTTTTTTTTTACCTTTATTCGATGAAATTCGTTGAAGGAACCTGCAGTGCAAGTTTCATATTGCTAGCTTTCACTATTTTGTAATTAGGATTCTTAATTAATTTTAACATACATTACGTAATTTTTTTATTCATAATGTAATACAAAAATGGAATTATTACTATGTGTAATAATCATATAATATTCGTTATTCATAATTGTTCCTTTTAAGATTTATTTATAAATATTATTACATATTTTGTTATTTAATTGTAATTAATGTTATTTATTTATAACTATTTTTGTTTATTTATAGCTATAATTATGTAATTTGAGTAATCTTATGCATTATTTTTATTTTTTTACAATTCGAGGATTATTCTTTTTTATAATTATTGTTAAATTAGCACCAAGTGCTGCTTGGCGTGATCTTCATCATGCTATTACCCCCGATATCAAATTAGTTCCGCTTTTTGTAAACAGAAGCTTAGATTATGTGGTACTTATGTAATAGCGTACTTAGGCTACAATCCATCTGTACCCAGCTCATTAATAAGTATAGCTTAAAACTAAGTTATCACCTCAATATTATTGGTACATTTCAGCAGTACTTCTTGCCTACTTCCAACTGCATAGCATGGCCATTTGGCCAAAAAAATAAGTACTTATGTATTATCACAACCTATTGGTGGCATTATATGAAACGAAGCACATTGTTGCCAATTGAGCAGGGATAACACATAGGAAATCGCAGTTGCCAACTTGGCGAGTTATTAATAGAGTTGGCAATTATACATAAGTACCAAATCTTCCTATGACATTTCGGTTCTTACATATTATCCCAACCTATTGTCGACATTACATGAAACGAAGCGCATGGTTGCCACAATTTAGCACGTCCAACACATGCAAAATTTTGAACGTTGGCATTGGCGCGATAAAACGTAAGTAACATTTCCTCCCATTTAAAAAGAAAAAGGATACTGCTTTTCCTGATACTTACATATTAGAATAACTGCAGCCAAAGTGGCACTTTTTTCACCAAAATTTGACAGTTTTTTTTCTCTCGTATAAAACACATAAGAATGTGTTTTGATATTGTGGCTTAAATTTTGCTGCTGTGATGCCAATACGCTAGTACCTTTTTCCTTTATTGGCAAATTCCATGTTTTTCAATTGTAACAAAAAAGTAGAAAAATGTAACTAAAAGAAAATAACACTCAATTCAAACTACTAATTGGAATTAACAGATTGTCAATGGTGTGATTTAAGTTAGAATTTCTATTTACATATAAGATTCTTTGATTTTTTTTCTTCTGAGCTGCTTATGGTAGTTTCATCAAAATCAGACCTTAATTTATCTATTTAAAGTAGTTGTTTGGTTTGAATTAATATTATAATTTCTACTATGTGTAAGGTTACTTTTATATTTATTTTATTTCTTTTGTTCAAAACTGTTTATGGCAATTTTATCAAAATTAGGGCTTACTTTTTCTGTTTTAGATAACCTTTTAATTTAAATTAATATTATGAAACTAGCTGTATGACCCATTATTGCACATGCTATCTCTACTTTTATAAGTAAAAGCTTGAACAAAATATACTTTTTCGAAATTTCTTTGCTTTGCATGGGCTACTGCAGTGCATATTTTTCATAATCAAAAAATGTTAACACTTATATGGGCATGTATAAGATAAATGTAAAACATGACAAATGAAATTGATAAAAATGTCTATTTTATTTTATTTTTTTTTAACATTTTAAACTACCTTTTTAAAAAAAAATAATTAAAGATCATCAGTTCTATTATATTTTTCAAAAATAATGTATGATTAATTAATGTTTTGTTTATTATTTTACGTATGTGTGTAAAATGTTTTTCATATTCAAGAAATATTTTTATAAGTGGCATGTAAATGAAAAATTGTAATACGAAATTATATTATGTTCAGCAAAACAATGGAAAAATATTTTGAAATTAAATTTATTTTTGTAACTTTAGAGAATCTTGCTTATTATTGTAGGTACAGTAGTTATATGTGATACAAAGACTCAAAAGTCAGTTTTTCAGCTGAACAATAATTTGAGACTTTTTTAAACAGAATCTTAGATCATGATTACCTATTCATGACACAAATATCAAAGGGTTTTTTTACAATCAATGAAACTACTCCACATCACTTCCCGCCTGCTTTTATTCTCATGTCATGTCCATTTGTTCACAAAAAAAATCTATTCGAAAAACTATGAATGCGATTAAATTCACAACGAAGTATTTTTTCTTCTGACAATCTGTTCTTAATGCTGATTGTATATATACGCATGCATTGTATATATTTTTACTAATAAATGTTACATGCTTTACATATCTATGCCATTTTCTGTTGTTGAAAATAAAGATTATTGCTATTCCTCCTTCATCGGCATATTCAATGTTTTCTTCATTGTAGAAAAATATTGCTTAAAGTATAACAGAAAGAAAATGACACTAAATTCAAACTAATTGCTCTTAACACATTGGTAGTATTGTGAAGATAATGCTTCCTATTTATGAGAAACCAGAACATACCATGTTTTTTTGCATGTCGCTGTTGAATGTTTGCACAGAAAAAAGAAGCACCTTGAAAAGATTTTCTTATATTTCCCTCTGGATTTCTTTAAAATTCAGTGTTGAAGTGATTTTACGTCTTATGTCATCATGGTTTACTGTTGCTTCTGATAATCTGTTCCTTATGTAGTTTTTTGGAGATAATATACATATTTTATATATTATCATACTTTCCATATAATATATATATTTCAATTATTACTATAGTTATTTATGATTGTATGTACTCATTTGTTTGCTCTTTGTAATAGAATTACAATTGCTAATAGAAATATTGCGGAAAAAGTATTGTTTGAATAATTAATTTTTTAGCAACATGTTTTATTGCTTGTATCATTCAGTACTGTTGTTGATTTTAGATTATTTCCACATGGACCTATTTTGGATAGATTTTTTATTTTAGTTCATACTAATTTAATATTTTATTATTGAATTACATCTATTTAATTCCAATTACAGTATTACACTGTTCCTCACGTAAAACTAATTTAATTTTTTTCCTGTTGATGGCTTCCTAATATTTCTTATTTATGATATTGTTTTGTTAATCAGTTTATCATCATTAATTTTTTCTTTCGGTTTATCTATTTCAGGTTATTTCACCCATAGTTCAATAGCAAAAACTTACTACTGCTATTACTTTTCTGATATAATTTTATTTCTATTTGCATTCAGTCATTTCTGTTTACTTTATAGCATCCTAATTTCCTCTCTTACATTCAAAAATATTTGTTTTTGTTAAATTATTATTTAATTTGAGGCCAAATTGTACTTTGTTTAAAATATTTATAATTTTAACACATTAATTAAAAAAAATATTTTAAATTTTTGGTTATACTACATTACACAGGGTTTTATCTTCCCTAAAAAAATATAATTGCTATAATAGGGGAATTTTATGTTTTTGAAACTTTTTTTTATTTCAAAACCTAAGAAGGGAAATTATTATGTAACGATTGATTGAGTAAATGAAAAAAACCAAACCCCTTTTATTATTTTAAGCTCTAAGAAAATAATTATTGTTAAAACAATGAATATGCTTTTTTCTTCAGATACATGTTCAAAGGATTTACTAAACACAGTGGAAGGAAAAACCAAAATTATAATAAAATACTAAAATATTTTTATCAGACAGTATTCTTTTGTTTTTGAATGTTTTTTTAGTGAATGTAAACATATATATAGGCTTTTCCCTATATATAGTTTTTTTTTACACTTACATATGTTTAATCAAACATTCAAACGATTAGAAAAAAAATTATTTCAATAGCTATTTGTAAGATTTTTTAATTCATTTATAAATAATGGGGGGAGGGAAAATTGCTTTACACTAAAAAAAGCCACTGTAGCGCCGGACTATAAAGAGATGGAAGAAAGTGGAAGATGTGGAAGAAATTTCGAAAAAGGGAATTGTAATGACGTTAATATAGAAATCATACATACACACAACAGGAAGTGCTGACAGCTAGAGGAGAAAGCGAGTTTCCATGACAATATGTTATACATTCAAAAATGTTCATGCAACGCAGGGGGTAAATGAAGGGGAAAGAAACCTGTCTGACAATGAAAAGAAGTAAAAAAATTTCGAAAAAGGGAATTTTAATGACATCATTATAGCAATCACTCACATCATACACGTACACACCCACACAAAAGTGCTGGCGTCATGAAGGAAAGAGGAAATTAAGTTATTCATTTGGTAAAAGCCCATGCAATGCCGAGCTAAGCAGAGGGAAACGAAACAAAAAAGTCAAAGTAATTTCGAAAAAGAATAATGGAAGTGCTGATTTTGTGAAGGAAAGGGAAAATTTATATAGAAGTAGAGAAAACCCGTGCAACACCGGGCCATGCAGCTAGTAATCAATAAGAGCCTGAGTAATAAAGATGGTCCTTTCCTTTTATATTTACACTTGTATAACTAAATGAAAAAATTTTACTATTTCTTAGGTCGTCGAACTTCTAGGGAAGGACAATGTGAAAGTGACCACAGAGCAAATGGATGGCATCATTGACCTTCTCATGAAGGAAGAAGCTCTAGAGTTGGAAGAAAAACTGAAGAAAGAGAACAATGCTTCGAGTACAAAAACTGAAGGACAAAGTAGTAAATAATGCTGTGATACTATTACCGGTGATTATCCACAAATATCTGTGGTTTCAACTGTTTTATTATTTATTAGAGATGGTACATTGTCCTTTTGCTAAAACATTTGTAACAATTTTAGAATTCGTCTTGTGATATTCTAACATGGTAACAGTTGGCGGCTCCTGGTTATTTTAAAATGTGTCCTATAAATGTTTTTTTATAATACTTTTTTTTTGCAATGTTTGAAAAAATAACCTTTAAGATTAGATTTTGTAGGTTTCTTCAGTACACAATTTTTTGAAATGGTAACTTTTGTGGTATTTAAAAAAAAAAAAGAAGAACCAATATTTTTAAGCATCATTTTTATGAACCATGAATATATATTTCGTATGTTGCACAAAACTGGTTTAGCACAATGTACTTTCAGTTCATCCGGATTTGTGCCTATTTCATTCTGAAAATAAGGCTCATGTAAAATATCTTATTAACTTTGTAAACCTTTAATGGATATTATTGTAAGGAGCATGTGAATTATTTTTTTTTTTTAATTTCATCAATACAAGCTAAATTCTAATTTGAATGTAATGAAGTGTTTTTGTGGAAATTCTGTTTTAAGGGGTATATATAAACACTGAAGATAAGGATTAAAAATGTTAAATTTTACCACCATCCCTTATAAATTTGTGTAAGTAGCTTTGATAGTTTTAGATGGAAATTTAAATTATATAAAATTAGGAATTATAAAGCTCTTTAAAAAAATATTCTTATACATAATTTTAAGAATTTGTAATTTTTAAATTTTGAGTACCTTTATTTTTTTATTAATCAGTAGCTTTAGTAAATGCAAAAGGTTAATCCAAATTAATTTCTTTAAATGGGCAATTGAAGTTATTGGATTTGGGATGGATGGATTGAAGTTGTCAAACCTATCTCAGGGAATATGTAAATATCACACACATGAGGTTATTTCAATTTTTTATAATTACCATTATTATGCAGTACAGGAACCGGAAAATTATGTGAAATAATTTATGTTAACAATTTTGTTAAATCTCTTCAACTCTTATTTTATGAAGTTGTGGTATAAAGTATTTTATTGGACAATGCAGCTTGTGTCATTGTATTATCTGGTAATAAGTACCTGAAGGGAATCTGAAGGCAACTAATACAGGACCTGAAGGACAAAAGTGTACAGATTTAAGAAAAAAACAACTTTTTTTATCTAAATAATTTAATAATGATTAGCCGCCCCCCCCCCGCGCGAAAAAAGAACATTTTAGCCATATCATAAAGTTACTGTTGATCATGCATTTGTGTTGTGTGATTGATTTTTTATTGTTATTTGTTAAACTTGCTTTTTGTTTAGTTAGATAGTAAAAGGATTGTTATGATAAAATTGTGTTTTCAGAATAGAATGTTCTGACATTCCATTTTTAAAAAAATTTGGTTATTTTAATTGAAATTTTTTTTAATTATTTTTTTTGGTTGTTTAATCAAATTGTTCTTTTATTCTTTTGGCCAGTTTTTTCAACCCTGATTGCTATTCTACATCTCTCTGGTTAACTGATATGTTTATTTCTTCTGAAAGTATATTCATGCATTGTAAATTATATTTAGATTTTAAAAAAATTTACAAAAAGTTTAAGAAAGCAATTGTGAACCTTTGCTTTTTATTCTTAAAAATGGTTTAAAGCAGTTTTTGGACTTTGTTTTAAAATACCAAAATGTTTTTGAAAAGGACTGCTTATGTTCCATTAAATTTCTTAACTTGAATGAATGCTACTTAAGTTTTAACATAACATGAAATACACATTGATGTGGTTCTTATTTAGTAGCCTTTTGTCTTCTATGAAATGGTTGTTTTAAATTTTAGATTTTACGCAAATATGATTGGATGCATTTGCACTTTTTATTGAATATAATACTCCCACCCTCTTCCTTATGTTAATGAATTTTCTTATAATGATTTGGTTTGAAAGGCTGTTGAATGATACATGTTATAAAATTTTAAATTTATTAAATTATAATTATGATATCGTTTATTTAATCCTTGTTATAGCTTTATAAAGTTTATGCCTTGTTTTTCAATGATTGAATAAAGCAATCATAGTTATATTTTCCATAAAATGTTACATTTACAATTAAGATCAACTGTTTTTCAATTATATATATATATATATATATTGTAAAAAGAGAAATAAGAGTATATTTTCTTTTATTGTGATTTATATATCTTCACTTATAGTTAAACACATTTTTTTAGTTTATTTAAAAAGATTGTTTTACAGTATGTAATGTTAATATACATATAAATAATCTTGTATGGAGCCGCTGCTGTTCTATTTTTACAGTCATGTTTCAACAGCATTAGGTGTATGTGTTGATGAAATGTGCATATATAGTGTAGAAAGCTAATTTGTAAAGTACAGGTAAATTATTATGTAGTATTGTAATAAAAAAAATCATTCTTCTTTAATAATTGCATTTTATCACTTAACATCTATATTACTGAAAAGAAAAATTGGTGTATTAAGATGGAAATTTGGTACACTTAAAATTATGAGTGGTAATTGTCTGCATCTCAAAAGGATTTTTGTTATACTTTTATTGTCAGACGAAATGCCACTTGATTCTTACGTCATTTGAGAATTCCAGTTTTTAGAAGACTTTGTTTCAGGCATGTGAACTAAGTACTGTATTTATTCAAATCTAAGCCG
>BMAV01021027.1:4335-45715 GCA_019973955.1 Trichonephila inaurata madagascariensis | reverse complement strand
AAAAAAAGAAGTGATGGGATTCTTTCTAATCCCGATAGAAGCATGAAATTGAAACATGTAATATTCTTAACAAATGGGCTTAGAGAGAATTTCTGCATAAATGTTAAACTGGAAAAGTAGTTGTGAAAGAACAAATTCTTATAGATCTAAGAAATTGTGTAATTATCATCAACAGTACAGCATTGAATTAAAGAATAAAAATCTATTTTTGTAATTAATTTACGTTGCAGCACTGGACTTATAAAAAATTGCATACAATGACTGACAAAAGTAAGCACTCGTCATCTAGAGAGATTATGTGATAAAAATCTGATTAAATCACTTTTGATTCTAGGAATTCTAGGGAGCTCAAAACCTGGCTGATGCCAAGTACATATTAGGGGTTTTGGTCCAAAAGCTGACTTTGAAAGGAGCCTTAATATTCTCCATTTCTCCAATGCCTAGAGAGATTCCTTTCTTTCCAATCAACTACTTCTCTTACTCTATCCCTTTACTTAAATTAATACAAGGATAGAATTAAATATTGTTAAATTACAGCTGCCAATTTTAACAGAATTTGAGTGGATTAATTTACTCTTTCAAAGTGATCATGTTGATCATTGCAAATTACTGAAAGCATTAAAAGATTGCACCCTACTAATTCAAGAAGAATAATGTACCCTAAATGTGTGAATCTCGAAGCTGACATGAATTTAACAAGCATTTATTTGCCTATTGAAGTACTTGATGGATGTCTTTTTGAATAAACTGACAAGCAAAAGTAAAATAATTTCTACAGAATCTACTAAGGAAATCTATCAAAGATGTCATAATTTTCTCAAGGTTTCATGTGAGCAACTTTTAAACCAAATCCCTTCAAATTAGGGAACTTTAAAAAAGATTAAGAATTTTTCCTCTGATATTTTTTTTAAAAAACTGAAATCGTCCTTTTTTTCTTTAGAATTAGCAGACCAATCTAAATTATATGTTCTAAAGAATCAATGGAGAAAAATTTTTAACATACAGTTGAAAGATATTTTTCTATCTGAATCTGAGCTTTTAAATGATGGAGAATTATTTTGGTGTCCTATTTTTAATATAAAAGACGCAGTTAGAAATCCATTTTTAAGAGATTTAGATATATTTGCTTTACAGCCTACCCATAAGTAATGTCACTGTAGAAAGGGTATTTTCCAGAGTGACGACAAAAAATACAAAATTAAGGAATCGAATGTGCCTCGAACAATTTGAGTCAATTCTCAGAATCAAAATGTTTTTGGAAGAATGAGGGACATGCTGCGTTGATTTCATTCCATCACCACAAATGCTTCAATATAGTTCAGATATTTATAAAAAAGACAGCAGATCACGATACTTAGCAGGAAGAATTTGAATGTATTTTAAATGAATTAAATAATTAAAGCCTTTTAATTATATTTATGGATTGCAAGTGAAAATCGAGATTCGCTACTTTTTGCTACATTTTTCCCCTCTTCGTGCTACTTTGCTGCATAAGTTTCTGGCAACTTTGCATACACACCCCTAAAAAGAAAAGGAGGGACGCTTCCCCCCGCAACTCCTAAATGACATGAAACGCAGTGGTTTGTTCCCCCCCCCCACATCTTTCTACGAACATGAATGCGGGATTCTTTCTAATCCTAATTGAAGCATGAAAATGAAACATGTAATATTTTTAAAAAATAGGCTTAGAGAGAGAGAGAGAAATTTTACACTATAATTAAACATAAAATGTAGAAAAAGGACAAATTTATATATAACTAAGTAAATAGTATAATTATCATGAGCTATATTGCAGTGAATTTAAGAATAAAAATCTATTTTTGTAAGCGAATCAGAATAGCAATGAACAAATAGTTCTATTAATCACATTACTTAATTATACTTTGAGTCTAAAAAAAATTTAAACAATTAAAAACTTAAAATAACAAAATTAAGTATACAGGTATTCAGAAAAAGTTACATTAAATAATTCAAATACAAGAAAACAAAATATAATTAAGAAGACTTTCCTTTCAGCAGCACGGGATATATTTGTACAAAACTCCCATACAATGACAAAAGAGCCAGAGATTATGAGATAAATCTTCTGATTAAATCCCTTTTTAAAGGTTTTGACCTAGATTTCTCTCTTCCCAATCAACTACCTGTCTTACTATCCCTTTGCTTAAATTAATTCATGGATAGAATTGAATACTGTTAAATTACAACCAAAATTCACAAAACCGGATCGGGTCTTCTGAATAAATTACCTGTGATTTTAAGTGAGAATTTTAAAGATTTTTCAAAAGACGAATCAACCTTTGGTTGATTTTTTAAAATCAAAATTCTATTTAATTATGTCAAATGATCCAAATGAAAGCACGACGAAGTACGGAACAACGATTGACGGAGTTTTTTTCCCCTTAGATATTTAAATTATTTTGAATCTAAAGTATTTTTAACCTATTTCAGCTACCATAAACCTATTATTTCCTTCTTAGAATACAATTAATTCACAAATATGTTTGTATATTTCGCACAAAAATATTACTTTGAGTACAGACATATGAATAAATAATTTTATAGGATAATGCTTATATCCCCTTGTTTTTATTTACTGAACTAATCCCTGAAATAACATTACAAAATTTGAAGTTATCACTTCTGTCGTGTGGTGAAATAACATTACAAAATTTGAAGTTATCACTTCTGTCGTGTGGTCATAAGCACACACACTTTTAAAAAAAAAAATGAGGAGTGCATGTTGAAATTCTGATCATTTTCTTTAAATCCTGAAGTCTTCTTGTGGCATCCTGCTCCAAACTGCAGAAAGAGAGAGATATATGAATCTTACCAGAAACAATTTCAAATACTTTGTCGGTGTGGAAGTTAGGAGGCGGGGGTGCCATGGTTCAAAATGACGTCGCCAGTTGCCCTCCTGCAGCATTATAGTATCAACTCACTCCCATTCAGGTGTTTTGTTTAACTAATAAATGATAACTAATAATCTCTGGTGGCTCACGGGAAAGCAAATCTCTGTTCAAAGCGACTTTTCTGATTGTCTTGCCTTCTATAACGCATTTTTTTGTTTGTTTTCGGTATGGAATATAATGTCAGGAGCAAGTTCGGCGTCAAAAGAAAATGCAGAGTGTGCTTTAAATTTTTATCTTAAGAAATAAAACATGTAGAGAGTGCTGCATTAAAGAAAACAATGTAAAGTGTCTTAACATTCTATATAAGAAAAGATTAAAATATATAAGCATAATATTTGTTCGATTCAGGTTGCTTTTGCGTGATTAATGATTGTTTTAAACAAGAATAATTCGTCTTTCATTTACTTTTGTTACAAAATGCAAAGCATTTGCTGAGACGGCCCATGATGTAACAACAGTTTTGTATCCGTACACGTCGTGAACGCTATTTTGTCTCATTACATAAATTGGTCCTATTCCGCAACAACTTTTTTTAATTATGTTAAATTTTTATTACTTTCCAACATTTTTTAGTTTTTGTGGTACCTTTGATTATCTGAGCTGAACAAAAAAAAAGTCGCATTATTTTTTATTAATCTCACTAAAGAAGCTGTTGTTTTTTATGGTTTTTTTGAATGCCTGCTTTTACCAATAACGTGCTTAAAGTATCCGAACACGATGAAATGACCCAATTCGGTCAACATACATATTTTTTGTTTTCTATTTTATTGCATTCGGCTTTACAAAACATACTTTGTTATATTTCTACGCGAGAGCAAGTTACAATCAATTTAATAAAATTAGAAAATGCCGAAGAGGCCCTTGAACCTACCAGAGGTAACAAATTATAAATTGTTCATGACGAGTCTGATAACTTTAAATATTATGAATGTATTTCTATAAAATATTTTAAGCCTGATATGCATATTATTTTCTAGAGATTGTACTAAAATATTGTATGAATATTTTTTTTTATTTAAAGCCTGTTATTTAAATAACGATCTCACAAAGAATGTCACATTTCTTACAATATTTACCCGATCAGCTTTTAATAAAACATTAAATTTTGGTATGTTTTGTAGATAAATGCATCTCATTTGCTTTAGTAATACTTTTACTGATAATTACTTTTTTTTCTCTAATTACTTTGAAGGTTTTTAAAAGTGTTTCTAGAATTGAACTTATAATTGTGATTTTTGTAAAATTTAGATAATTGTTTTAAGTGTTGTTAATTAAATATTTGTATGTATTGGTATTGATTCCTAAAAAAGCATTTAAAATGCTTTAGCTTGCTATTTTTTTTAAACAAAATTACTCCGAACGTATTCTGGTACCTTAATTTTACACCGATTAAAATTTTATTTTAAAAGCTTTATTCTATTCTAGTATTTTTTTTAATAGGTTTTCCCTCTGGTGGCTTAAACGGCTCTGTATAAAACTTTGCATAGATTAATAAAATGTTATGGTTCAAAGTTAAGAATGTAAGGTGCCAGTGCAGTTGCTGACCTTGTCGCCTAATCGTGCTTTTTAGCTGCAACTATAAATTGCACACAACTCAAAAAAATGTAAGAGAGAACCGAAGTGAAGAAACAGTTACGTGACATAAAATAGAGAATACAGTTATAACAAAACGTAATACAGAAAACAATTGGATTGGAATAGAATTAAGAACATCAAATAATGCTTCCGGTTTTTTTACATGGGAATGACAAAAGAACTGATTGTTTGGAAACTGCTAAGACTGCCACACGCCTGTTTAGCGTGGATGTGATGAGAGGTTATCGATGAAACTTGAGGGAATTCTATTCCACTCTTGACTTGCACAGTAAAATGTGTTTCCCGGTCGGATTAAGATCAGAAGATGCTTCAAGAAATTTCTGCACAAGATGAGCTGTAGGAAATAATCACCGATGGCGTCTGTATACCTTGAAACCGTCGCAAATTGACCTTCCGAATGATATGCAGGTTGCGCCTTTCAGCCCATACCACCTCGTCTGTAATGAATGAATCTAGGCCGCCCTGCCATCTGGTGTCTGACAGCTCTTTCTTCGGGCCGCACGTTGTCAACGCACCATCGGCCTACGTGCACCCGCATGAAGCCTGTTCGTCCAAAAGAAACTGTCTTTGTGAATCCTTATTTGATCTCTGTTCCTTGCTATTGATACCACAGTCCAACAGCTTCTGCTACAGTTGGGTGTGTTTTCCATAATTCCAGACTCCCGAATATACATCAAGCCATCGATCACGTTGTCGTGATCTTTTCTCTAAGCAATAGCCAAAATGTTCCCACTGAGACAGCTTCTATAAAATGGTTATTTCTGCTCGTATATCCATTTTCAGGTTTTTGACGCGTCATGAATGTTGATTTGAATAGCAAGTTTTCTTCTGTTTCCTGCTACACATTAGACCTGGAAACAATAAACTGTATCCCTCAGACATTTTTAAAGATCTGTACTGATGGTAGCAGAGGTGATGAGGAAATGTGGAGTACATATTCTTATACTCCTATTGGAGTCATGGACATTAAGATCAAAAATCCAAATTTTTGTTCAGTTTTTAGATTGGAGCTTATTGCTATCACAGAAGGGGTTTGCAATGAGCATGTGAAACTGAGGTTCAGTTTCAAGACGTTTGGATTCTGACTGACAGCCGTGCTTCAGTATAACATCTGTGTAACTGGACATCTGTAGGGGACCAGACTAGCTTTGATAATCTTCTTGATCGGATTTCTTCCACGATATATTGGCATTCGAGTAAGTGAGTGAATATTAACGTCGCACACACTGTTCAGCTACTCGAGGGCTTTTGGAGACGAACCTCCTAACTTTAAACCATGGTCAAGTGACGAGGGCTACACAGGAGGTGGCACATCCCTCTCCTAACTACCACATAACACCGACGGGAGGATGTTTATGCTCTGGACAGATTTAACGTGCTTCGTTTCCCTGCACGGTGGGTCTTTAGCGGTGTTAGGCTTGATCTGTGTTGGCATTTGGAAAAAAATCACAGGTTTGATAACAATACCTTTTTTTTTAATAATTTTCTGTTTTTTTTTTTCCTGGCAATGTTCACAAAGGTGGTTGTACAGTTGAATGCGTAACATGTAACATTTTAATATTTGTGGTTAAAAGTTTTTTTCACAGAATTCTATCACGTCCTCAGAATTTGTGATGTAATACTGTATTGAAGTGCTTTCCAACCTTTTTATCTTCTGACCGATCAACGTTTGATAATTTTACCGCGGCCCGCTGAGAGTGGGACGTTGATTATTTATATTTTAGATTATTTTGATTTAATAATTTAATTGTATTTAAACATGCCTTCTCAGAATAAAATCCAGTTACACCAAAAAATGAATATTGTGATGAAGTGATTTCCATGGAAAGTCGCACAAACGAGAGAGAAATACACCCCACTAAATAAAATGGAAATTATTTAATTGTCCTTGAATGGCCTGATACCATATGATCCACGCACCGCTGCTGTATGGTATTGACGCCTTCTTTAACATGTTAAACTAGTTTACTTTTATTTTCCACAAACATCGCATCATAGCTGTTCAGCAACCAATAGTCTCTGGGTTCCTTATTGGCATTTTGTACATTTTATTTTCTTCTTCCATTTTGGCATTTGTTTTCATCAGTTATTAACTTCTAGTAAGTAATTTCAGTTAAGAAAACTTTTTTTGCAGCATTAACTTGAATTTTGGACAGCTCGTCGTCGAATAGTTGTTTCATGTCTATAGACCAGGGGTCAGCAACCTTTTAGCTGTGGCATGTCAAACCAATCTACCAATATGATTCAACGTACATATTTGAAACAATTCAAAAATTGACAAATTTGTTGAGTAGTGCAAAGTGCCACTGAGATTAGTACCGCGTGCCACATGTGACACGTGTGCCATAGTTTGTCGACCCCTTGCTTTATATAGACCATGACTCCTTCTCTAACACCACAGATTGTTCCTCCATTTTCATGCAGCACAGGAAAAAAACAATTTTTTGTTGAAATAGTTTTAAGTAAAAGTGAGTATTTTGACACTCCTAAACAAACCGCAATGTGCAACTGACAAATTTTGAGCCTGAGGCACGCGTTAAATGTCTCGTGTCTTGTCACGCAATATTCGAAACGAATCCGAGATGTATTTCATACCTTGCCGGTTTCTCATTAGGCTTTCTATAAAATGCCTGGGCAATGTGTGAAATATGAATCATTTCATACATTGCCTGCTAGTTTTAAGCATTCTGTACAATGCCTAGGCATTCTATAGATTAAAAATTTCATACTTTGTCGGTAATAATACGTTGCTCCACTTTCCTTATAATAAAAAAAGCAATAAATTTCTTTTGTAATTCGCAATGAAATTCAGTTATTGAAATAATATTTTTTCTGTCGATTGATATATTATGATTTATGTGTCATCAGGAATTCAAGAAATAACGTGAAAAATCAAGAATTTTACTTCAACAACTCTGCTTGTGCGTTATTTGATTTTTTTGGCCAATTTTTGGATCAAGCGAATTTTTCATCAAAAATTCTTGCATAAGACAGCGGGTGGTGAAAATTATTTGCAGAAGTCGCCAATATACAATGGACTCATAATCAGTGTGGGAGGTCGAAAAATAAATTCTACTGTTTCCGCAACCGAAATATGTTGTTTTACGTTTTATTAAATTTTGGGATGATTTTTCAAAATTTTATTGCAAAAAATCAGTCTTTATAATGTAGCATATGTATAGTGTGTATTTTTTATTCAGAAAAGAAAAACCGAAAAACAAGAATGTTGCTTTATTCAAAGCATAAGTATTAAAGAACTCGTTTGCGTGTTTTATAATAAATTACGCCAGCTTTTTTTCCTTTTTGTTGTGAGAAGATGTGTCATTTACTAAACATTAGAACATATTGAGAAAATCTCTCTCTGCATTGCATTTAAAATACTCCAAGGCAGAAATGTGTGCTGAAAAGTGGAAGGTTGGGACACAGAGGACTCACATTTTTATTTCTCTTTTCTTCTGATTACAAAGCCTCGCAGTCTGCCAAGCCTTAATGTCAAGAAACTATTGGTTTATTGAAGCTGTGTAACATAAACAATTTTTCTCTCAGATATGAAAGGTTCTTGTATTTTCTCTCATATATCCCTGGAAAAAGAAACCTCCCCGCAGTATTCTTTTCTCAGGTAAGTCAATCCGTTCCAAATTTAGCAACATTTCCTCCCTGCTCATTTCATCATTCCCTCCTGTTTCTCTCCAATGTTGTCGCGCGAACTAGAAAAGAAATATCACACAGACGACTTTCATCGCACTGCACCCCGAAGACCACATTCCCCCTTTTCTAAGAAGTGTGTGTGGGGGGGGGCTCTCCCATGTGTCTTTCGTGCTTCCGAAATCACAAAAATAGTTTTTTGTTTTCAGGGAGAATGTTTGCGGATTCCAAGATTAGATTCCGATCTTCCCTGTGGGTGAAGTAGAGGGAAAAGAAAAAGGGGGAACTTTTTTCGGAAGGTGCACGTGCAGGGTAGGTTCCCTTCAAGCCCATTTATGGGCAGGCCTTTTTTGAGGCTTCTAAGTAGGCCACGACGGGGCTTCCTAATAGCCGTGAAAGTAACGATTAGCGTATAATTGTAGGTTTGTTTTTTAGTCTGCAATGAATGTTAATGCTCTATCTAAGCCTTACATAGAAACCAGTCGGCAATAAGTTCGTATGTTTATGGTACACGTTCATCATTCTGCATCTATAGAATGTGGTGTTTTTCTCTTCTTATGTTTTAATTATAAAAGACGAAACGTGGACTATCTATTTAACCCCAAAAGAAAGGAGAGTATTTTTTTGCAAAACAAATAATGGATTGGATGTCATTAAAAATGAGTTGTACATTGAATTCTGTAGCTCTCTGTGGGGTCACACAAGTCAGCATTGATTCATTAAAAAAGGACACCTTCGTCGAATTTCATTTATCCGATGTTAGGTGTTTGAAAATGCAGCGCCAAGGAGGAAACTAGATGCAACCAACGAACAAGTGATGTTCATTTTGAGGGGAGATACAGAGCGAGAGCAACTTCAGCTCAGTTGGACACGTCTAGGTACAGAGTGGAAGATATGGCGTCCTGATGGATGGCTCTTTATACCTAACCAACCTCTTCTCAACTGTGCTGTAGTAGGGTTTGCAAAAGGCGGCCATTCACATCCCAGACGTCTTCAATGGGTGAGAGATCAAGAGAAAATGGTGGTCATCTTGCACAGCACACTAAGTACTGCATGTGATTGGGTGTTTTAAAAAAATGAGGACCGCATCGTATGGTTGAGCCATCAGAATGCCTTGATACGAAGCCTCAAACCATGGTCGCTCGGTGCAATTGGTTCGCATACTCTGCGATTATCATTCGACTCACATCCGGAGAAATTACCCTAATCCAGTCCACGGAATCCTATGCACCAACAGCAATTTCGACATAGAATGCTTCTGATCTTCTCAATCCAATCGCCTTTTGTGAAATCACTTGTCTGTTGTTTTCGGCATTTTCTGTTTTACATATGAGAGACAAGGAAATAATTTCCACACCGCATCACGGTGCCTCTCCTTGCATCCTACTCACTGTGAGCATAATTTTCTGGCCACTCCCTCTCTCTCGCGCGTGATCAATAACCTTTTCTCGAAAAACAGGGGTGTGTGAAACATCCATTCTTTCTTTTCGTCATGCAATACTTTTTAAAGTGAAAATGCTACTTTTCTTCCGACTCTCATTTATTCTTGCGGATTCGGGTTTGAACCATTGAATACTCGTCGTGTAGAGGGAAGCGTTCCAGTCGTTTCAAGTAGGGGGCCGGGTTTAATATTTCTCGCATGAGATGGTGTAAAAGTTATTTCTGTGCATTTGTGAGCGTACTCTTAAATAATAAATGTGCCTTTGGCGACTTTTAATCTGAAGTCGCCAATGTAAAAGTGATCCGTTTTCAGATAACGATTGTGGCCGCGGTTTGTGTCACGGACTAGTTACTGGCGTGTCATGAGTTCCTATGTAGAGTGTGTGAGTGCCCCTGTATGTGTATAACAAGATTGCCTCATGAAATTACTTTGATAATTATATTAATTTGTTATTTTTTGATAACTATGAATATTCGTAACAAAATGTTTTGAGTGACGATGAAACACATGAAACTAAATGTATGCAAATCAGTCTTCCTATCTACAATATATATTATAATCTAGATTACAGATGAATTTTTTTCTTTTTAGCATTTTAACCCTTTATCTACAGCATTATGATTTACTGCAATTTTTTTTTTTTTTTGGATCACTACATTGGAAATTAAGGGATATACATAAACAAAATGCTCAACTTTGGGAAATTTAATCTGTTAGAGCAAATTAATTAATTAAAGATATTCAACTGTAAAATTAATTATATGCACTGCTCATTTAAAATAAATAGTCAAATCGTTTTATAATGTCTTCATTAACATACAAAAAAAAAAAAAAAAAATACATGGCACTTAAATTTTGACTTTTAACTTTTTTTTTTCGGGATGTAAATGATAATCTTTGCAATCCGCTGTGAAAACACAGTTTCTCCTATAAAACTATTCGCCTTCTTCGCTAAAATACTCGCCATAGAACCCGTGCTGCCATCTATCTTGGAAGAGTGGATTTCAAAGAATATTCCTGCTAAGTATCGTCAGAATATTCGTAAAAATGGTTATTCTATGTAATTTTAAAATGAGTGGTACTTATAAGTACCTTCGGTAGCAACTTACTAATGTGTTACTGGGCATTTTCTTCTATTAGTTAACATTATTAGGAAATCAAAATAATTTGATAATAATGAGATGAATAACTACTTTTGCTATTATGTTGAAACTAAAACTTGTGATATAATATGGAAGTGCAAAATACTTATCGAACTTTATTTGCGATAAAAGTAAATTAAAACCGTACAGGAAATTTAACTTTTCTCTTGGCAACTGATTTAATTTAAAATGGAATACATTTTTTGCAAGTTAAAAATACGTTTAAAATTATCGTAAAAATTGCTAATGATTAATAACTAATAAAATTTTTTGTGTTGGTTAGTAGTTTAATAATAATTCTTATATATATACGTCATATTAACTTTTAGCAAACGATTTGTTTCGAAATTAATTTCTTTGCGAATGTGAAATGTTTTCTGGCAGCAGATGTATGGAGTTCAAGTTAGTTTATGTGTTGTTAATAAAATGTTGGTTTGGAAAATATTCTGAAGTAATATTTGGCTCACATACTTACCACTCATTCCACCAGAAATAAAACTAAAAAGCCAAATATAATTTTGTTTTAAATAGAAATGAAAATTATATTTCTGCTTAAAACAAAGTTAATATAATTTTCGTACGAAAGGAAAAGAGCTCCTTGTCAGGTGAGTGAGGCGGTCTGTATCGGAGAATGCTCAGGCTTGAGTCGAGTTTGGTGGGAACTTTTTGGCTTACCCTTTTTGGAATAAAAAACCATCTGCTTCAAAATCCAAACATCTGGCTGCGAGAATGAAACGTTTGACATGACAAGTGCAATTTTTTACTTACATAGAAAGAAAAAAGAATTTTTTTTTCTAATGGAATTTTGTTCAACAGTGTAAGAGGCAATAAAAATTATAATATTACGACATCCGGACACGTTGAAGTGACCAAAATCGGTCAAAACACTTTTTTTGTTTTGTTTTTTATTTTATTCAATAGATATATCTTTTGGTTTTACAAAACATACTTTATTTTGTTTCTACACTACCTAGAAGCCAATTTACAATCAATTTTATAAAATAAGAAAAACCGGGTCATTAATCTACTAGAAGTGGGCCTTTAAATTGTTCAAAATCTATCATGGTGAGTTTGATAACTCAAAATATTACAAATGTATTTCTATAAAACTTTTTGAACTTGATATTTATATTATTTTCTAGAGAATGTGCAAAAATATTTCTTATTGTACGTATAATTTTTGAGCTATGGCCTGTTATTAAAATAATGGTCTCATAAAGAATGTCACATTTTTTTATAATAATTATTCGATGAGTTCTAAGATGTTTAGATTTTAATAAAAACTTAAAATTTTAGTACAATTTTTAGATAAAATCATCTCATTTGTTTTAGTAATACTTTTATTGAGATAAATTACTTTTTTCTCTGCTTGCTTTCAAGTTTTTCAAAAATATTGCTCACATTTCACTTACAGTTGGGATTTTCATAAAACTTGATAATTATTCAAAATAAGTGTTAGTTAAATATTAGCATTTTTTGGTATTGATACCTAAAGAACCATTTATAATGTTTCAGTATGCTATTTTTTAAAAAGTTCTCCAAACGTGTTCTGATACCTTAATAGTTATTTGTTGTCTTATATTTAAAAAAATATTTTTAAAATTTCCAATTTTTAAAAGTATTTTATAATTTTTAAAAAAATTTATACATAAAAACTCGTTTTTAACAATATTTGATGTTACATAACTTAAAGTAGTGAGTGTAGGTGTTCGCGTATATATATTTTAATGGGTAAATTCATGCGGTCATATAATAAATAGTCGCGTGTTCTCCATTGAATTCAAAATTAATATCAGACTTATACTTGATGTAAAATTTGGATAAAATTTCTTGGTTCTTTGGTAAAGATGCTCAAATATATTAAGATTCTTCATAAAGTTTTCAGTACTCTTAAATCAAGTGCAGGTTATTTATGATGTACATTTTTTTTTGTTTACAAATACAAACTTTTTAGCAAAAATCGCATGAACTAATCGGTCGGAAACACATGACTATGACGTCACATGAATTGAGTCCATAAAATATATTTGTGTTACTCGTTTTCAGACTTTTAACTCAAATAAAACTCGTGCTGTACGTTTTGTGAAAAAAACGTCATAATAAATTCATCGCTTATAAGATGATTAAAAATAAGTTGAACACTCTCCTGGAGGGGGAGTGAAAAACATTTATATTTTACGGAATTAAAGCCTAATTGAGCGATTAATAAAGGTGCTTTCTTTTATTTCAAGCAAACATGAGGCGGAATTCTGGGGTTCGTTCACTTTTTAATAATAAAAGGAAATTATTTAGAACGACATTCTGAAGAAATATAGATGTCGTATAGTTATTCTTTTTCCCGCTATGATGCTGATGCAATATTTTCATGCATTTCGTAATAATAAGTAATTGTAAATCTTAAAACTAATTTTAAAAAAACAATGGCAAAATAGTTTATTTTTCTAATCTTAGTAGCAGAATAACTTTCATTAGTTTCCGATTTGAAATTATAATATATTGTTATTCTTGGAGAACTTTTGGATGCATTTTATTTTAAAGTCTTAATTATTTTTTGTAAATTATTCAGTTTGGTTTTTATTCCTAAAAAACTGCAAATGAAGCTTTTGCAGTTTTATGATACATTCGTACTTCTTCTATTACAAACCAATTGCTATTCGTAATATATATATATATATATATATATATATATATATATTATTGTAATGAAATTTATGCTTACTTTTTTCTTTCTTTTTCTGTTAGAAAGGTAGAATTTTGTTCAGTGGTAAACGGTACTAAAAAAATCATTTATGGGGTGTTAATTTTTGACACAGGCAATAATTTCTGTTTTTATGAAGGTACTTAATATTTAACTGCATGTAATTAATATTTAACACTTTCAAAACATTTTTCTCTTGGTAAAAAAACAGTTTTTCATCTGGAAGGACAATCAAGGAATCACAGGAGAGAATCAAAATATTTTGGATGATAAAACCGTGTAGTGTTATATCATTAACTGCAATATTCTTTAAACATGATCGTCGTAAGATTTTAATATAACTGAAATTTCCACCGAAGTTGCATTAAATATTTTAACAAATGTTGTATTCAAAATCACAAAGATTGAATCAATAGAATGTTTGTATTTCGTTTTGGAGAAAATAAGGGATCTGGAAAAATGTATACGTGCATGGAGATACAATTACTCCAGATGAAAATGGCAAAATTTTCTTTAGTGCCTTACATTTTCATCCGAGTTTCCTTAAATTTAAAGATGTTTTCTATTTACATGACTACTCACTTATTCACTATTGTTATTGTTGCAGCTGTTATAGCAAAATTATTAAAACTGCTTTTCAAAGCGAGCTGCTTATGAGAAATCTCGAAATTTGTATTACAAGTGAAGGTAAAAGAGACACATTAAGAGAGACAGCCCCAAAGAATGGAGAAAATCCCATGAATGAGAAAATATTAGTCACTAATTGTTGTAACAGTCAAGTAGAATATTTTTATAACACTTTTATGTTATTCATGAATTTAAAAATATATATTACAATAAGTACACGATTTTTTGCTCGGAAAGGAAGACAGTAATTTTTAAAATTTAGTTTAAAAACCCCGATATATTTTAACATCAGTTTTTTTTACAAGTGAATTTCTTGAAAGTTGTGTTGCAAATTGTTATTATTAATTTATCGAGTTTTAAGTTCTGGATGGTGTGCTTTTTCTTCATTGTAGGGCACTGGAAACTGTCAAGACAGTAATTGACATTCGATACATTTTCGATTAGATTATATTACTATCATATATGTACTGGATTCGTATAGTTTTTAAAATTCAGTAGATGGTATTAGATTGACAGTTGTTTTTTTTTTAAATTCGTCTTCCGTAGAATTAATTCTTTTTCTGTTGTGAATGTATGACCTATTGCTGGAAAAAATAGTTTAGACTGTTGTCTGCTTTCTTAACAAAAGGTATGTTTGCATTGTTGTTGCTGTCAGAAGTAAATTTGAATTGAAAGTCAGATCCCATGAAAATATGATTTAATCCAGTTTGTCGTTTTTGCAATTGCATTTAAATAATAATAGAGCTCGAATCGATCCGAACATGTTTTATAATATATTATACTAGCCGCTTAGCTGGGTATTTCATGAATATATGTGTACTGTATTTACTCGAATCTAATCCACCATCGATTCTAAGCTGCAATCCAAATTCTCAAAATGTTTGTATGAAAAAGTAAAAAAGTGTAATCCTATACTTAAGATGTTCATAAAAAATTAATGAGAATAGTAAGTTGATATTTAATTTTTTTACCAAATACATACATGAACCTATAATAACTCTAACCGTCAGTATCATGTTTCGAAAGTCATTTGTCACTTCATTGTCATAGCTAACTTCGAAGTGGGTACCAGCGTCGCCATTTTTTAACACGATGTCTTTTCTGTGCCATCCATTGCATTTGTTGTGTAACATTTTTTTGAAAGAATGCAAAAGAACTATTAAAGACTGGGAACTAGTTTGATATCACGGGGCAAGGCGCGAAAAAGGAATCACGCAAAGTAGCGCTTATTGTCGCTGGAATGGAATCCAAGAGGGCGGTCTAGCGGTATCAAATCGTCGGGAAGATAATTTTAAAGAATTGTTTTGAAATACATTAAAGTATATTTCAGAAGAAGAATATATATAGGAAGAAATTGAGAATAACCAAGATCAATTAATAAATAATGAATAACAGTATAATAAAAAAGTAACATGTACTAATAATATGCAGTATATAATAATCTTATAATTTAATAGTATTTATATATAATATTCAAATAGTATGAATTAATTATAATTATTATATATAATAATAATAATAATCATATTATATAATTTAATAATAATTATAAAAAAGAATAATCATCGTATTATAATATAAAAATTGTACATAAGAATACTCATATAATGTAATAATTATATAAGTAAATAACATAATAATTATAAATGAATAACAAAATAATAATTATGAATAAACAGCATAATTATAAATAAATAACATACGCAATATAATATTTGTAAATAAATATAATAAAAAAATTACAGATAACGAATATTATGATTACAGATAATAATAATTGTATTTTTATATTATACTAGCTGTACCCCTTCACACGTTGCTGTGTTTGAACACAAAGACAGTTTTGATACCTCAAACATAATTTATTAATGATCCAATGTATACAACACATCCAAATGAAAGTTAACAATAAATTTATCCCTACATATATATATATGTCATTTGAATATAACATGTGTACAAAACATATATAATATATATATAGTTGATGGTACATGCTTCTTCACTTGTGATATTGCAAATGAATTTCAATTGAACACTAATTTTGTAATTATTAAATATCATCATGAAATGAAGGATATTTCATTGATGGGGAACTTTATCTTCGTAGTGCTTGTAAATATACAATATTTTTTGTTTTCCTATCTGGTGCAAAAACAAATAAATTTGATGGTTTCCAACTCGTGAACACCCAACGTTCCATGTGAGAAGCATGGATTTATCAAATTTAATCCACACACTTGAAATGATTGTCCGTGTGCTTTGTTAATGGTCATTGCAAAGGCTATTCGTACAGGAAACTGTCGACGTTTGAATTCAAATGGAGTATCCATTGGTATCATGGGAATGCGTGGTAGTAGTACATGTTCCCCTTGGTGTTTTCCATTAAAAATGTTTGCCTCGATTCATTAATTTTTTTACTGATAGCCTAGTCCCATTGTATAGTCGCGGTGGATTTATATTTCGTAGAAGGATGATTGGGGAACCAATTTTCAAAGATAAAATATGCGGTGACATTCCTGGTAGATCCAATGAATTTAAAAATTCTATTGGATAATTAACTGATTCATCGTGATTGACAACAGTATCTATAGATTTATATGTTGTTTCTTCATCAGGTATTTCATTTTGAATTGTGCAGTTTATTAAATTCACATCAGTGTTTTTGGCTGCCAATATAGCGAGCTCACTAACCCATTGATTATTTTTATAATTCTGCGATAAATTTGGAAAAACTTTGACATTAATGGATTTTACAATGTGACGAAAGTTTTCTGGTAATGTGTGAGTAATACTACTCTAAATTACCATGTGCCAGATCGGCCATCAAATAATCCCTTGGGGATTATTCAAAAGGGAAACCGCTCAAAACGAGCCGCGGCAGAACTCGGTTAGACTTGGGCTCCGCCCACCCAACTTATATAAAGTGTGTCTTGTTTTTGTGTTGTAGAGTGTATATGTTTTGAGTAATTGTTAAGCCAATAAATTTGTTTGGCTAAATCAGTGAGTGTTTATTCAAATGATGCAAACTTTACTGCGTGGATTCGTCCCTTTCCATTTTACCATTCCCAACATCTTACAATTGTTTTGCAAATCGTTCATCTTGTTTTAATTGTGGTCTTTAAAGATGTTTTCTCCACATACCTCCATAACACTGATGATTTGAGACATGCATTCAATTCATCTGCAGGTGTTGAACGTGGTACAACTGGTAGAGTTTACCAGCTAGCAAAAGGAGTGCACCACCCAAGAGCTGCTCTCAAATCTTTTAATGTGCGATTGAGTGCTTCCAATGATTTCTTGTGCGCCATGGTGCATTCATCCAATATTATAAGCTGACACGGTCTTAGTACATCCTAGAATATTTGCTAATATTACATGTGGGAGTTTCAATTACCTGCGCATTTAATGGCAATTTCAGTGCTGAATGTGCTGTTCGACCACCGTCCAAAAGAGTGGCTGCAATACCAGATGATGCAATAGCTAGTGCAATATTATTCTGTGATCTTATAGTTGCCAGAATAATTAAAATAAGAAAAGTTTTGCCAGTGCCTCTAGGTGCATCTAAGAAATATAAACCACAACTCTTGTTAGATATTGCATTTATAATTGTGCCATATGCTGTTCGTTGTTCTAATACCAATTTCGGCATATTAATTCGAACAAATGTTTGTAATTCATTAACATCGAAGTGCGTTTCTCGTTGTATATCATGATCAAAAATTTCATTACCATATCTATTTGGAGCAATCATTCCCAATTCTGTCAGTGATTTGTTGGCCATTGTCAAGCATACATCCTCATTTAAAATCAATGCTTCATTGTATATATTTGATGTAAATTGAATGTTGGGATTAGCATTTATTTTACTCATGCGGTGTAAAATGTCTTCACTCATATAGTCTTTATATTTTTCCCAAAGATTCTTTGGATTAGCCGGAAAACATGTAAGTATGATGGAAAATAGTGTACGTATCTGCTGTGGTTGAGCTGTATTAGAAGCATCTGCGAGTGAAATATCCCAATGAGCATCGTTTTCTAAGAGATTTAATTTCTGGCAAGCCTCACGAAATGTAGCACACACACGTCCACTGACTGTTTTTTAATTCTTGGACAGATATTGATCCACGAACATTGATTAATAATAATCTTAGGTAAAAGCATTCTGCATTTTTTGGATGTACAGTATACAGACCCAATGCATCTGTGGAATATAAATTTAGGTGTCCTTGTACTGCTCTACCTTGTTTACGACGCTGAAATTTTCTTGTTGATGTATTCCACGTAAAATAAGTTGGTACTTCAGAGTACTGTAGTGTCCTTGCAAAGGTATCATTTCTACATAACGTGAAAAATATTCAGTTAATGTTGTTGGCGGTGGTGACATTGCTCTTGCACGTACATTTTCTGATGTAAAATACACGCGCTGTCCATTTTCAAGATGTACTGCTAATTGAACAACCGTTGGATATCTCTCATGAATGGAAAATGATAAAATTCGCCATACAGCCTCATTGCTACTTATGTAGCGTCCCAGTTGATATTGGGTGACTTCATCGTTAAATACAGTTGTATTTTCCACTCCAAACACGTCCATATCGCTTCCTTTGTTCACATATTTGTAAATATATTTTATAGCTTTCCCTGAATTGCAGTACTCAACATTTATGTGTGCGTTATACGTTTTTAGTAGTAATGGAGAATATGGTACTACCCAACGATTATCAACATCAATAATATTGTTGAATACTTTTAGTTTAATGGATTTTCCACCATCTTCGGTAGATCGTCGTCGATAGAGTGGATATCCATCATTACCTGTAATAGTTTCAGCAAGTAAGTCTCTAGGATACCGCTTTGTGCACTTTCCATCTGACATGCATGGCGAATTATTATTTAGTGAGCCACATGGACCATGAATCATATTTTTTGAGACAATATCGTGCAAGTATTTATCAATTTCAATGTCTGCAGAGAATTTCATCAATTCTGTTTGGTGTTATCTTTTCCATCATCCATATTAAAATATGAGCATGTAGTAAACCTCTTTTTTGCCATTCAATGGAATACATCCAACAGCGCGTCACTCCAAATGCATGATGTTTGACAATAAAATCTATTAAAGATTTTTGTTTAAATACACGTGCAGAAATATCATGACGATTTGATGGTGATTGTCCAGTTAATAAAAGCTCCTTTATTTCATCCCATGCTGAGTTGCATGTAAATGTGAAGAAAAAATCTGGACGACCATATGCACGAACATACGTCATTGCATCTTCTGCATATTCATGCGTGTGTCTAGGGCTGTCTGTAAATGTGGATGGTAAAACGGCCATTTTTCCCAATTCACTGAGATTGTCATCATTTACAACTGCATCACGTAAATGGATGTACTCTTCAGAACGCAGTTTGACTTGATTTAGTCGTATGTAGAGGAGTCTTTCACTTTCTAACAATGCATGGATGTCAACAATGCATGGATGAAATAATTGCCTACATTTCAATATATGATTATCAGCATTCTCACGAATCATCGTTCAATACGCATAATAACTCATAGCACTGACCTTTTTGTTAATGTCCACATTAGTTGTAGGATTTCTCATATTAATATTAAAATGATATCCATCCTCTCCTTGCCAAAATAGAATGGGATATTGTAATGCATCATATGAACGATGCGTTTCTGATACTTGCTGGACGTCACCATTTCTACGATGAAGAATTATATCGCGAGAATCAAATTCTTCACCAACTATGACAATTGCCACTTCATCGATCGTTGGTGCATTGAATTGTCTTCGATGTTGACCAATAGGTGTTTTATCTGCCTTTATTATTACTTTTTAATCGTCAGATGCCATTTGTTCAATGGCGGTTTTAAATAATTTAATTAATTCATTATGTTGTTCAAACAAATTTTGTAATTCAGCGACAATTTCTCGTTTAGTACTCATATTTAGTTGACACCATCTGTTGATTTGTTCGTCGGTATTTGCCATAAAATATATCTGAAGATATTTGTGATCAGCATTTGGCAAGGGTAGTAGTGATCCAGCATGGTGATAAATTTGCCCTTGTACTTTAAATGTCGGCATATAATTTGCGCTAATGATATTCGTTGCTCCGAATGATGTCATTTGGAAGCATAAATTGTACTTGCGTATATTTTTCAAAAAATTTTTTGATTGACTTGTTTCACCTGATACTAAAGTTAATAATGGTTCAGGTGGTGAACGCAAGTCTGGTAACTTTACTTTTCCACCTGCACAGCACATATCTGGTGTTTCATTTTTAAATTTTTGAGCACCACAATACGTACACTTTTTATCCATTTTTCCAATAATTACACTTGGATGAAGACTGTAATTGTAAAGGGGATTGTAATTGAAATCACACAAATTCAAATCAGTATGTATCGTTCGTTTTGTCTGTGTCCTGCGAATTCGATTTCTTTGCTGCCTTGCTTGCCTCTGTTCACTCATTTCTAACGATCGAGCAAGAGCAGTGTGAACTCGATCTCTTTCTTGCCTGGTTTTTCTCTGCTCACTTGTTTCTGAAGCTCGTTCTTCTCTTCTCCTTTTTGCTTAATTTGTAGATCGACTAATGACACTTCGCTTTGCTGGCGTAATTGTGGGGTTAAATAAAACGTATTTCCAATTATTTTCTTCAGCTGGAAATCAATAATATTTTTATTTATTCACGTATTAATAATATATTCTCGTATTAATTTAAACTCGTATAAATTGCAAAAGTTTTTTGACTGCATTTTTGTATTTATTAGAATTTGCTGGCGAAAAATCGAACGTCAAACGCATTAATGTTGTTTTTTGCAATTTAAATTTATTTGTTGAAATCTTAAGAAATGTGACTACCCAAAATTCGCTGTTTTGGTGAAAATTTTCGAAATTTCTCTTATGCTTTTATTTTATAGCCCATACATTTAAGATTCCAAAAACACTCTATTTTTGTTTCTACAGTATATAGAAGCAACGTTATAGCATAATTAGTAAACCGGAAATGGAGTTTACAAAACCGGAAGTAAATCTCTACACAAAATATTTTTAAGATATTGAATTGAAATTTTCAAAACATGTTTTATTTAGTTCTATCTGTGTTATGAATCAAAATCTAATCTCTGTGTATATACAACTTATGTACTTTATTGCTTTTTTATGAAAAACAAATCATTAATTTTGTAAGAAATAATGTTTGTGCGTAAAATTTGGCATATTTAAAAAGCTGTCAAAAGTATTACAAATCTTTTAATATCTAAGACATATAAGGATGTTATACACGTACTGTATAAATACTATTTAAATACATTTATTAGAATTTTGTGTAACTGCAATTTTTTTCATCAAAATTTCACTAAAGACGACAATTGTTACAGTCTATAAAACTCTCCAGAAAACATCAAAAGGTTTAATAAAAAAATGTCCAAAATAGTTAAACATGAAGTTAGAGATCTTGACCTATAAATATGGTGAGTTTAAAAAATGTACAATTAGTAGAAAAATTTCTATACTGTATTAAAATCTTTAAATGCATTTTCTGAGAAACTATGTTTTTTAATTTCTTGCTTCACGGTAAAGTTCACTAAAGGCTTTCTTTTTAAGATATTGAATTGAAATTTTCAGAAAATGTTTTATTTATTTTTATCTGTAGTCTATACTACGAGTATTATCTAATCTCTGAGTATATATTTATATATTTTATTGCGCTTTTTCTGAAAAAACAGCATTAGTTTCTTGTAAAAAATTGAGCTCTTGCATAAAAAATGACACTTTTCAAAAACTTTCAAAAGTATTACAAATCTTATAGTTCCAAGTATAGATAAAAATGTTATTTATGTACTGTGTAAATATTATTCAAATATATTAATTAGAATTTTCAATACAAGGCCTTACCGTAACTGTAATTTTTCACTAAAATTTCACTCAAAATTCCCAATATATCCAAAATTATTTTTAATTATGCGGAAATTGTACTTGAATTCCTTCAAATAAAAAAGTGTTTATTTAGTTGAAAATTTACATATTTCAAAAAAAAGTGCTCCGAAGGTAGTCACATACCTTAAAGGAAACACAATTTATGTATTTAAAATATTTTAAATATATTAAAGATTTTAATTTTTGCTTAAATACACGGGCAGAAATATCATGACGATCTGATCAAGAATTATATCGCGTGAATTACGTATCACCATGAAATGAATGATATTTGATGATTGATGGTTAACTTTATCTTAGTAGTGCTTACTATTTTGATATTTTTGGGATATTTCAAAAACCTTCCCGGGGATATACCTAATAATTTCCCAAATTTTCACGGCGATTAGATGTATGCTTTTTGAATCTATCGAGTACAGACAGACACGCATTCATTCATTTATATATAGAGAGACTATTAATAAAATAATTACATAATATATAATAAAATTAAGAATGAATATCAATTTAAAAGTACTGAAAACTTGCAATATTCCAAAAATTGTAAAAGTATCAAGGTAACCATATTGTAATGTTATGGCCCATCTTGGCGAACATCAATTTGGCGTGTGCCCCATGATATCATACTGGTACCAAAGCATAAAAATAAAAAATTATATCATTTTGTTTAAGCCTTCGACGTATATTTATTTCATCCATGTCAAGTTTTCAGTGGCCACTGTTCTGTTTCCATTTTTTTTTTCCGCACGTAAAATTACTTCCGTTTTCTTGTATCGTAATGAACTCGACTTGATGCTATTGCCTCCGACTACGTTCGGAACCGTGATTTTGCAAAAGCATATAAATGGATAATATATATGATATTTAGTGTCACTTAGATTAGAAAATGTATATAAAATTCTTTTGAGAATAGTATTACAATAAAAATAGTAGTACAATATTTTGACAAACAATGAGCATAGAATGAACCATTTTCAAAATATTCTTCTTTTGTGAAAAATGCTTCTATTATAATAATATTTTGCAAGTCTATAGCTCAGACCTCTGTACAGAGGCTCAACTAGAATTTTTGAAATATATAACTTAGAAGTGGGTTTATCCATGTTTTACGACAACAAAGGGGAGAGATTTTAAGAAAAAACCGCCGATAATTATATTTCAAATGGTTATAGCTCTGAAAATAATGTGAATTTTTCAAAAATCATAGTTGGGCCTCTGTACAGAGGTCTGAGCTATATACAGGCAAAATAATATTATAATAGAAGCATTTTTCACAAAAGGAGAACATTTTGAAAAAAGGTTATCTAAGTTAATTTTTTGCCAAAATATTGTATTTAAATAAATTTTTTTGTCAAAAAATGTCCTTAAAACAATTTTATACATGTATTCTAATCTAAGTGACACTAAATATCAAAAATTATCCATTTATGCGCCTTTTTAAGATCACGGTTCCGAACGTTGTCGGATACCTTAAGTGATTAAAAGAAAATACATATTTAAAAAAATTCCTAAATGCAAGCAGATAAGGTTGTTTGGGATAAACTGCGGAGAATTGGATAAAAGTAATCGATGTAAGTGGCCAGAATGGATGTTTAAATTTTGCCTTTTTAAAAGGGGTGGAAACTCAATTTCCACTATCCAACAAAGGGTTTGCCTTCGATTCTAAGTTGCACCCAATTTTCAGTAGCATTAACACTAAAAAAATAGTGCGGCTTAGATTAGAGTTTATATCTTAACATTAAGCTTTGGATTGGATTCTTCTAACTTTTACCTACCTCTTCATTTAAAAATAAGAGGATTCGAATTTCTAAAATTGAAGCAGAATTATATATCTTTTACACTCCTCCAAGGTGAATTTCTGCAAATCCATTTTTAGTGGATTTCTACTCTACAAAATAAACAAGCTTGCCAGTTTTCAAGACTAAATCTAATAGTTGAAACACGAGTCTTTTTTTTATCAATAACCTCCGCCCCTTGACAGTTGATTTCCGTAAGACCTGCTCTTAACGGATTTCATTTCAACAAAAGAAACATGCTTGCTAAATTTCATTAATGTAGCTCGAGAACGGAATTTTTTTTAACTCTCTACGCCCCAGTAATTCTCTATTTCCCAACCCATAGAAGTCGATTTTCGTACTTAACGGATCTCTTTTCAACAAAAGAAACATATGTACCACATTTCTAGTATGTCTAGCAATTTAAAAAGTGGAATTTTTATCTATGACTCCCTTTAACCCCTGAGGGGTCGCAAAACTGTTTTCTAATCCATGAAAATGTTTATAGTTCTGGAGATACCGTAGTGAGTAAGTCATTTTTCTTCTTTATATAGTTTTACTCTCAATTTTTTTGTTATTTAAATGTTGATTTCCAACTTTTTGATACCCCATCAGTATAGAAATGGTATAAATATTTTAAAACATTGGAGTGTTTTTAATACGTTTGATAAAATCTTTTCAGTGTACAATTTTGAATTTCCTCTGCTGTCTCATCTGCACAGATTTGAACAAACATT
Organism: Trichonephila inaurata madagascariensis; assembly: GCA_019973955.1. Classification (NCBI taxonomy): domain Eukaryota; kingdom Metazoa; phylum Arthropoda; class Arachnida; order Araneae; family Nephilidae; genus Trichonephila; species Trichonephila inaurata. The sequence goes on along the minus strand of BMAV01021027.1, from coordinate 21,187 downwards.
CTCCCTCAAGTACTTGCATCCCAATTTTTCATTTATATAGAGAGAATTAAAGTCATTTTTACCTGTTCCAAAACTACTTTTGGAAAAGAAAGAGGTTAGCAATCTGAGGCAGAGGGCGTGGCTCCGTAATGTTTGAACAGGAAGTTGTCTTCTTTCACAGCTGCTGCCAAACATTTTAAATGAAATAAAAATGCACGGATAAAAAAAAAATGTCTGTCTTTGTCGATATGGACCAGTGAATTGTTTGCACAGATGCTTTTCCTCTGTCTGTGTGTTCATTTCAACCTTACTCGTCTGCGTTACCTGTGTGTTGAAAAAAAAAAGTTTATTTATTTGAGATTTTTTAAGTCTTGGGTTGCTTATTTGTGCGCTGATGTGTAATCGAGGTTTGATAAAAGAAAAATCGAACGAGTTCTGTGCAAAACGAATTCTTCGCAGGTGGGAAACTGTTTGGAAGAAGAGATGGATGATTTATTCGTTTTATTTTCAAAATACTTTTCTTCTGCTTTAATAAACTTTACTTTGTTTTTCTGAAAGCTTTCAAATGTAAAAACGCTACAATTATGTTAGAATGTCCTTAAATGTTTTTTTAGCAGTAGCATTACAAAATTTCTGGATGCAATCGTTTCCAAATTGCTTGTTAATAATAAGATACCAAGTAAATGTTCCATATTATTTTATTTAAGAGAAAATTCAATTTTTAGTCTTGAAAACTTGATTTTCATGTTTTCTGATAATTTGTAGAATTTCTTTACGATGAGGAAGGTTTGAACATATAAAAAAAGAACATGAGAAATTTGAATAATTTTAAGGATCCGTTGCTGGGAAATAAAATTTCCTTATTATTTATTTTAGTCACAATTTAAATGAATGAAATGTAGAAAAGCATTCTTGAATGTCGCCTCTTTTTTAAAAATAAAACTCTTTTTAAAAGTAAATTAATGCGAAAGAAGTATAAATGGGGAAGAAAGTACATTTCTAGTTAAAGTGAAAAAAGTATATTTCTAATATATACAAAATTATTTCAAAATCTTGATTTTTTCGTCATCTAAAAAGTGAGAGATCCAATATTTACGCATGGTTATTTACTTAGTTAAAAATAATTTTTCGTTAATTATAAATATAAAGAAAAATGTATTTCATGTACATACAGATGATAAAATACATTATTGTGCATTTCATGTTGTAATGAATGACTCGAAATTACGAGGAACATCGCCCACGTATTGCTTCTGCTTATGAATCCTATTGGAATAGAAAAATCCAAGTTTTTAAGTTTGTAGAGAGAGAATTGTTACTTAAAATATGAACCTTATGGTTAAATATTACTGTGTCATAAAAGCCAATGAATCCATTGGACGTTTACGTGTAATAAACAATGCTCTTCATGAATTTCTGCAAATGATTCTTTTGTAAAAAAGGGAATCTCATGGAAGAGACTCTTATCTAAAAAGAAGAAAAAATTCTTGAATGATGTCTTACAAATTATTTCCTCATTATCCATTGGATAGAAATCGAGGATGAGGAAATCGAATCGATTTATTGATAGGATAAGTCAGGTAAAATGTAGAAAAACTCTATAAGGGGATGGATTCATATTGAAAAATCAGTAAAATAATTTGCGGAAAAAATTTGTATCAACATCTGAAAAACGCTTTAAAAACTGCCTTTTCACTTAGAATGAGCAAGTTTTTTCTGTTTAAATAAATAAAATGATAATAATTTAATCACTTTTCGTAAAGCTGTCGAGTAAAAGGCCTACTTAATTCAAAAATTTCATTTTCAATTTTTATCAGAGTGGTTAAATTTTTCCTATCTTGGTACTCAGATATTTACAAGAAGCTCGTTCACTGGCCACACTCTGCGTTAGACGAAAAGCGATCAATGAAATTATTCTGACGAACAAATAAATTAATTATGTTGGAAAATTTTTTTACTCTTTTGAGCTTTGTTTATCGAAAAGAATTATATTCCCTCAGGCTTTCCATTTTAAAAATTTCTTTACTGTGTGAAAACTTTTTTCAATGATTTTTTTAAAGTTGTGATTAAAAATTTTATGTATCATTTCTCTGATAGTAAATATTTTTCTCTTGTATTTATTGTGCGTCTATTCTTTTTTTGAATACAAATTATAAATTTCAATGGGTGCTCCCTTGGTAGCTCTCATTAGCATTTCAGTTGCTGTCCACTAACATGCAACCTAAGCATTGTATGAAGAATTGTTCGGATGTTGGTTGAACCAACATAAGGCCTGGGAAGATCCTTCTTTCATACCATCCCAACGTCGGCGCAGAAGACCCGTCGTGAAGAGGGGTCGTAACGTGGCTGAGAATCGGCCTTTCTCTTGATGTTGCTAAGAGGCATCCACAAGGATTCTTTCCTGCGTTATTTATTGAGTCTCGCTCTGTGTTTCGTCTCTGTTGAAACAGCGGCGCCGTTTTCTCTGCCTTCCATGTCATGTCTTTCGCTCATTTTCACTTATTAAAAGTAGAGCATTCATGGAAGGAATTTTTTACTAATTGTTGATAGGCATTTTAGTTCATAGGAAATGGATTTGTAGCTTTTTTTAAATAAATCTATACAGTTCAATGGGCTCCATTCAACTCAATATTAGATTTGTAAAACCAAGATACAAATAAACAAAATGAGTAAACGTTACAATTCTTACGTTCATTTTCATTTTTTCATTTATTTACCTCTGCATACGTTGTTATTGTTGAAAATTATGTACTTTTAAAAGAGTTTTCGATAAAAGCAAACGTTGGCAACAGCAAAGCGCATAATGGATTGACTTTATCATGTGACTATGCCGTCTCATGAATTTAGCTCATTGATGAAGAATAAATTAAAAGCTTAGTCAATTATTAGATGGCATCATCAAAACGGTTAGGCGTTTTTCCCGTCTTTTTTAAAGGTAAAAATGAAATGGCTACTTGACTGCAAAGCATGGCCTCAAACAAGTTCCTGTTTACTACTTGATTTCTATTAAAACATTCATTGAAAGATAAAAATAAATTAACTTTTTATATAAATTTGCATTTAAACCGTCAGGAAAAATGTTACTTTAACAGTAATTTTTTTTTAAAATGCTAGCGTTAATTACATGCATTTGTTACAACACAGGATTGCATTAGGCGTTTTGCAGGCTGATAATCTCAAAATTATGTTCCATTTTTTTTTTTAAACTGCCCTTGTTTAAAAGGATATTTTTTTGAATCGTTACCAAATTTCACATTAATTTTATTGTAATTAAAAAAATTCTTTATGTGGTGCTTTCCAATTTTTTCTTTTTTTTTCTTTGAAATCTGATATATTTGCAGATTTGTTCTTGTTGTTGAAATATGTATAGTTGTATAGTATCTTTCCAAATGTTGTTTAATAGAGTACAAAAACGCTTTGTTGAAATATTCTCATGTGAAGCTTAATTTGCATATGAGTAATGTTCTGTTGGAATAAAATTACTGTTTCTTCATATAAAACAAGAAATAGTATGAATTTTATTAAAAAGCTGATGAAAAAAAAAATTATTTTATTTTTCATTTTCTATATGTAATATATTTCTTTTATTAACTCTCTGTTATTTTATATTTTTTCTGATGCGAAAGGGGCCCTGCGCAGATCATTCGGTTTGTACCCAATACACTCATCAATAAAACTTACTCAAAAGTGTTGAAATGTTTTTGGTTTGTAACATAGGAAATATTTGACTTTTACCATCAAATTTTAAAAATCATTTTAGAGAATCCAAAGAACACTTTTGTCAACGGGAAACACGTTTTTTTTCCGTGGGTGCCCGAAAGATTTAATTTCAGCCAGTTTTTTTGAATGCCTTTATCATACAATTCAGCAGTTCTGGAGGCGACAAACTCATTGAGTACCGTTTCAGCATTCCTTGGATTTCTGAAGCCTTTTCCCTGTATATAATGGTCCCTTCCAGATATTTTAAAAAGGGATCATCTGTAGGTGAGAGGTCAGGTGACTAGGTTGGGCCAACGCATGCAACTTTTGACGAGGGACGGTCTTGTACTGTCGCGGAGGGGAATTCCTATTGACCGGCTGTTTGTGTGTACATTTCGTCGATTCAATTACAGTACTTATCCGCTGGGATGGCTTAACCTGGTATTAGAAAGTTGTGTTGGATCAAAGTGGCTGAGGACCGCTAAATAGTCAACATAAATTTCTTTTGATGGAGTTTTGGTTTCGGGAAGCGTTGTGAAGCTTTGTCGGCATCTAGCCACTGCTCTTAACGTCGCCGATTGTTGTACAGAATCCACTTTTCGTCACATGTAACAATTCGATTGAGAAACAAATCTTTTGGGTTGCCAAGAAGTGCAGAAGATGTTTCAAAACGTTTTATTATTATTATTATTTATCTATTTTGATTCTCATTCAATTCACAAGAAACCCATTTTATCCATTTTTTTTAGCTTTGCCAATCATTTTTAAGTACCGGGATATGGTTGTAGGAATTACGCCTAGTTCTTTTGCGTAGTCTCGAACTGTATTAGCGGAACTTTATTTAAGCATTGATAGTAGGACATCGTTGTCCACAACTGGACAATGATATTGGTATTGTTTTGGGTACCAACGTCGAATGGTTTACTGATTAGCACTCTTCCACTCATACAAAAATATTTTAAAAAATCATCCTATGATTAAACATGTAAAATTGTAGAACAATATTCTTAACTAAAATATACCAAATGAACTTTAAAATGATGTATAACATACGAATATATCAAAAAAGTGTTATTAGAAAAAAAATCTCAAAAGCACTGGAGGAAATCGGACGTCACATATCTTACAACCTAATATTTAGGCGGTGCTTTCATCACTGAAGTTAAGCATGGCTTTTTTCAAAAAATTAAAAAATCCGTCATCGTTAGGGGAAGACTCAGTTCATGAAAACAAACAAGCCCGTTCATTGTCACCCATTGGGGCAGGAACAGAGTGACGTCACGGGTTCTTAAGCGGTCTGTGTGTGTGGGGGGGGGGGGTACATTTCCGAGATTTGTTTCTGGTCACGTGAGGAATAAGTAAGGGTGTGTGTCACGCAAAGTGTGCCGCAGATCTTATCAGAGCCCCTTCATTAGAATGCACGCTGCGCATAGGCTGAAGAAAAAAAGAATTCATCCTTAATAAGAAATAGGAAGGAGGTATTCGTTTGCAGCAGACGGTTCTCTATGCCTAGCACACTTTATTGATGCTTTTTATTCCTCCGTCGCAATATTTCTTGAGGCGATTCGATGTAATATGTATTCGAAGATATATGAGGCAATGATTCTTGTGTTTTTAAATTAAAATCCTAACTGAAAAGGTGTGCATACCGCAGCTCCAATCCTCACTCGGAGGTCGCCAACCTGGGTTCCCTGGAGCTTCTGCAAGTTGCTTAAGCAAAGTGCAAAGTTAAATTTTAATTTTTATAAAAAATCAAAGGCAGTTTGCTTGTAAAAATAAATAGGAATAAATATTTACTGGATTAAGTAAAATCTCGAATTTCGTAAAAGTCACGTGCTTCAAGCATGAAGGGACAAATCGGAAGGCAGGGCCGTTTTTAACCTCCTCGTCTCCCCCTCCACTATTTCTTTCCCCTTCTTTGGTTCTTAATTTTCCAATTTTGGTCCGGGAGGGATAACTCTTTGGAGAGTCTTTTTCCATTACCTATGGACGTTGCTCTCTTTCTGACAATGTCTTATTCAAAGTAATTGAAAAACAACCAAGAAAAGATGCACAAAAGAACGGCGCGGATTGGAAAACAATCGGCAGTCTCTCCTGTCTTTGGTTAGTGCATCTGTGTAGCAGCTCATGTCAGATGTGCTGCGGAAGGTCAAAAGAAAACCGGACCTCGGAGGAATCCTACTTCTTGGTAGCGGGACGCATCACGCAGCTTTAGGAAAATTACGTTTTATTTACAATTTTAATCGTATGTTCACATGTCGCTATCATATTACATAGGTAAAGGACTTTGCACGTATAGCTTTCGGATATTTTTGTGATCGTGTCGGATAGTCTCTCTCCACAGGACATTTCTCGCTGACCTTCTCATTTTCCAATTCATTTTCTTCTGGAAGGAACTTTCTCACGCCCCTTCCATTCGTGATTGGAAAAAACATGGATTTGCACACGACAACCTCAGACTCAGTCTCGTGGGTTCTTTCGGTCTCGTCTTGTCGCCACATGTCACTCCGACGCACATTTCCTCCTCACCATAACGGACCATCTTTTCCAAAGAAATGTACAACGGCCACCTGTTAGTTGGAACAAAAGAAGCACAGGTGTGCTAATCTATCGCTCGCTTTGAAGGCAATTGTGTGTCTTTTCGCTTGGGGAAACAAAAGAAGGCTAACAGGCGGCCTAAGAAGCGGCGTTGCAAAGCCCATCAGGCACGGACTCTTTCATCTTAACTGTGAAAGGCGTTGTCTGGGCAGCTTCTATCCGTAAGCATTCTTTTTCGTTTATTCCGAAAAAAAAAGTATGGAAAGAAAAACTGATTTTTCTCCGAATCGATTGCTGAAACAGAAAAAAATGCAATGTACTTAAGCGGAAAATGTTTCGAGAAACGTAATCGTTTTCCAAAACTTTAGACGCTTTAATAGCTTAGTGTTTCATTGTCACGCATTCGAGAAGAGAAATAAAACAATATCTATTTCATCTCACGAATCTCTTAAAACAATTTTTAATGCTCCCCCATTTTAAAACTCGGAATGCATCAGGTATTCACAAAAAGGGGTTTTGGATCGTCTCAATATGTGCTTACCTTTTATCACAAAAGCAACTCTTGCAGTCATGAGGCCATTTTCAATGGGATAGAGTCGAAGCAATGTGTTCGTGTGAGCATCTATGAAAATTAACAGAGCCCTATTCCTAACGGTTGCGTTACAGATTCGCTGTCTAGTTGGGGAGACAGCACGAAAGAAGAATACTTTGGCTTAGAGCAAAATGTCTGTTTGCAGCAGAGATCGCTTGGGGGATTCAACAATAGGTAAGGAAATTGCAATAGAGTACAAGACAGACTATCAAGGTATATGAAAGGTAGGATCGAAAAACATCTAATTATTAATGCTAAACATTTTCTTTTTTAAAAAAATTCATATGCCGGACAATATTTACAAAATTGCCGCCCATTTTCAGGTGGAAAAAGCCGATCGTTTTGAATGAATGGCTGAAAAAGTATTTGTATAAACATCGCTAAAACAGGAAATCTGAGCAGAATCAGCTATTTAATACTCTAGACCAGAAAAGAGCCGTAAGTGAAGCAATAGGTGTCATTTTCATAAAGAACCCTTTTTATTAAGAAGCACTAGTACATGAGCATGGAGAGGGAGGAAGAACATTCACGTTCAAAATTCGCGATCCATTGAATATTTTTTTAAAATATTTAAATAAAGCTTTACACAAAGTAATAGTTTCCATTCTTTCCCAAACAAAGAGTGTCAAAGACTTTTTATTTTTGTTTTATTTTTATTTATATGCATGGGAGAACAATTATTGTCAGGATATCAAGTGTAGTGAAAAAGTTTTCCTACCAATAATTCCATGAGAACTTTGTTGTGAAATTTCATGTTTACTCTAATAATTAAAATAGATTGTTCCTAAATATAGAAGTCATTTTAACACTGTTTTTACTAATTCTTAAGCACACAAAAAACCCTGTGTTTTTGCTACTACTGTCGGGGGGGGGGCTTATGTGTATTGGTTGCTCACATTCAAGAGTGCTCCCTAACTCATGTTTGAAAATAAGCAAACATCGACGGGAGAATTGAACCAATAGATTATACTTTTAAAATTGATTTTCACTAATTCATAATACACTTTGTCAATGAAAAAACTAATACCCCTGATTGTACTAAGGGGGGGAGATGGAAAGCATGGATGGAAACGAGACAGTGAGGCCACAACGCAGAATTTAGTATAAAAAACCAATAATAAATCAAAAGTAGGGCGTAAAAGCATCCCAGAATGACATTGCCATGTGTGCATGCATGACACCGACGCGATACGTACCAGGCGTTGCAATGACAAGCGCTGGTACTTGGCCCACAGCATGCAACATAGGGGTGTTTGTGGCCGCCTTGTACTCTGAAAGATCCATGTTCCGCTGATGCACATGAGCGAAGGTTGGATATCTTTCCCCATACAACCGAACAGCAGCTCGTCTATTTCCATTGGCAAGGCGCGCGGTAAATGAAGTGGATATCCACTAACTCGGCGTTCGTATAACGATTCATGTTCATCGGACGCTGTCCGTGTCTGAAATGAGGAAACACCACCTGCGCGGACAGTGCCACCTATCGCTGTCCGCCCATGTTTTCCTTTGTAATTATGGCTCTTCACGTTATGTAATACCTCCCCTCCCAAGTTTGTACACCCTGCATACAGAAATCTTTAGCTAGTCAAATGCTTAATTTTAGACGCAAAATAGGTAAATCTGTTCAACAAATGATTATAAAGAAAGCAATTTTTAGTGGATATAATTTTGTAATAATTACTCTAGCTCCGCAGTTTGTCGACTTGTGCTCTAGACTGAAACTGCTGCAGTATTCTTATAAATACACAAATATTTAGAAAACTTGATCATGCGCCCCTTGAAGTGCATTAGATTTCGTGTGGGTCGAATACAAACGAATGAGTTACGAAACAGGATCTGAGCAAAATGTCTGACAAAACTTTTTGGGTCGAAAAATATGCTACGCCAAAAATCCCAACATTACTAACCTTTCCAACGACCCTTCACCCGATGCTTCCAGTAATCGTTTAAGAGCGGAAATGCAGCGAAATAAAACAAAAGGGCTATCAGACGCCTCCGTGGTTCACTGTACCCGTGACGGCATCATGGGAAAGGAGGACTCTCCCGCATGACAACAGGTGTTGTGGGAAACGGGCCTGCATATCGATGGGATCCCTTACCTATTTTTTTTCTCCGTGCGTGAGTATTGTTCCGTTTGCACCCCATCTAAGGTGGATTGGGGAGGTGACCTTGAAAAAAGAGGATATCCTGTTAATAATCGGCATTTTTGAAAAATATTTACATTTGGGTCTGCAAAATGCTACGACTTGATGCAAAAATAAATATCAAACATGTTTGAACTAAAAATAACACAAAACATTTTGCAAATATATATATAACCATTAATCATTCTTTATGATAGAGAATAGATCTTAATCGTTCTTTAGGATATCCATTCTACAGAGAGTTTCTGTTGAGGCGGGGAGGGGGGATAATAGAATTAAAGTGTAACACCGATCCTATATTTTTTTCCCTCTCTTCTAAGTGCGCTAAGAAAAAAAAGCCTAACAAAGAAATGTCCGAAACCAAAATCGTTCTTTCATAACTGCTCATATAATGTCATGCAGTTATATAGGTCATTTTTTTTTAAATAAATTTTTTAATGTACACGTTATACATTGTCTTATAGGGTACAAATACACTTATTTTTTTATACCCATTTTTAATTCATAGGTTTTCTGGTTCACACACGTAACTGTATGAGTTTTTTACAGTGTTAGATTCTATAAAACGCATTTTATGTTAAATTGTTCGGTGTACGACGTCTTGCTTCGACGAAACGGGTCGAGAGTACAGGTAAGAACCAAAATTGCTAATGAAATAGATAGTTTTCGATGGTCTGCATGAGTTCGAAGTCCTGTCTCCAACAGTTTATTACGTAATTTTAAAGCAATATTAATTCAAATTAAGCAATCAAACCGCTTCTTTCGGTTCTGAGGTTTTAATTTTCTACATTTACCATTCAGAAAGAAGACAAATAAAAACGATGAAAGGATCTTGTCAAGGGACGTAGCGAAGGATATCTCTTTAATACACATTCTGAAATTACACAGAAAAATGTCAAGTAAATACCATTTCTGGCCTTCTTGTGAAATCATTGCCACACTTACGAACGATAACGTGTAATTTTTCTTTCGGGCAACACGCCAGAACTTCTCCGCTGTGGTTTCATCATCAAGCTTTGACTTCATGAATTACATTTCCTTCTATTTATTTCGCGTCAATTGAAGTTGGAGAAATGATTAGGATTGAGTTGAATGGGTTGTTTTTTTCCTCTCATTTTGTGCCTCCGTTATTGTTTAAAGATGTTATTTTGTCTATTTTGCTAGCCACTAGGAGGATATTGTTTTAGCTATTGTACTAGCCACTTTTTTCAAATTCCCTACAATGAATTTAATTTCCAAAAATAAGGCGATAAATTCGTATTGGACTACAGTAAAATCCAAAAATTAATCAGGCATGTTGTTCCTTCTCGTCTTCAGCCGTTTAATATGAAATGGATTTTGCTTTCTTTTCACAAAACGGATGAATGAGAGAGAGTTTTTCAACGGCGAACTATACAGTAACATGAGAGCTATTGCCGATGAACCTCGTCATTTTGAACAGGCAACCCCCTCTTCAAACTTCCACAACACACCAATGGCACGACAGATTTTTTGTGCATTGGCCCTCTTCACGGCGGGTCTCCAGTGGCACTTGACCACAATCAGTAGGTTACCGAGGCCACTTTAACAAAATGGATATTAAGTACATTTTTAACATGAAATGCCTTGCAGCAAAAATAAAATCGCATTTCCCCAACATTCATTTTCTGTTGCTAATTCTTTTGACATGGTTGTTGTCTTACCCCAAAGACAATTCGTTCTCCTTTCTAGTAAAGCAATATAAAAAAAAATTCTTGCATGATGTGAAATTCCGCATACTTTTGGAACAATTCGATTTAACTACGAATAAAATTTTAGCATTAAAATTGTTTCGATCGAAAAACCATTTCTAGAAAACCTATCATCTGTGTCGAGGGCTGGTATAAAACTTCAAATGCTTTGTGCAATGACAGAGAATTGCTCGGTTATATCTCTCTCTGTAGAGTGCGAATGATGAATGCATAGTTAAAAACTATTGTTCCGTCTCCTCATGTCACTGCAATCGTAGCTTTACGAGGGCTCGAACAATAGCACGAGTCTGTCGTTTTCACGCTTTTACAGTTCGTCTGGCAACAACGACAATCAACTCTGAAGTATTGTGTCTTAAGGTTCCATATTTTCCTTTGCTATTAAAAGCGTTGTGTCTTGCGAAAGAGGCATGTCCGTTTTTTGTTGTTATCTGGAATTGTGAAATTGTTTTATCTTTGTTCTTATTTTATTTAAGTAAAAGTCTTTTTTTGTACACAGATGCTAAAAAAAAGTTTGGTAATTTTATGAGATGGTCAATCAGGAAGAGCTGTCAGTTGGAGTTTATATTAGTTTTTGAATTGTGTAAATATTGCCTTGGGTGTGATCGTTGGATATAACTTTCAAATGAGGATTTTCAATAAATTTGAATTTCTATGCACTATTACTCACTACAGTAGAGTCCCGAGTTGAGATCGAGAATGGGATTAAAAAAGAAGGACGAGTGTGCCTTTAAAAAATATTCTACTGCACTTGTATGAATTGTTTGTTAGAGAATAAATACCCTTATAGAAGTACGCACTTTATGATGGCATAAAGCACTTACTATGAAAATGAAAATTAAGGAATATATGGTTCGCAATAATTTTCCTGGTCAGAGAGAGAGACACCTCAGAAAAAGAATGAACGCATAAAGCTGTCTGTAATGAAAATTAAGTGGCCGGCTTTGCAAAACCTCTTGAGACTCACCAGAACGCCTTGGTCTATTAGCGTGCTGGGATAAAAAAAAAAAAAATTCCTCCCCATTTTTTAACTTTTCAGTGTTTGGGTGCGAAATTAGATCCCTGGCAGATTTTAAAAACTGTTCCACTGATGAAACAAACACTTCATGGAACCATTCTTTGAAAACTGCACCGCTCCTCCAGGCATGTGTGACTGGTTTCGGAAACTTAATTTATTTGGACTGCCGGGAGACTCTACTTTATTACTTATTTGCCCACTAGAATTAAAAAATCAAATCGTATCGTCTTGTTGCTGCCGACATTTGAAACGTTTTTGTGATGCGAAATCCAATTAATTTCTCTGATGTCTTTCTTAACCGTCGCAAGATACTGCTGACCACGGTAGCCTAGTAGTCAAGGTCACGTGCTGGTGTTGGAGCTTAGTGCCGCTGCGCGTTGAATATGTCGAGGCTCTCGTTTCTGTGATGTGGAAGCACTTGACCACGGTTCAAAATGACGAGGTCCGTCGCCAAAATCCCACGTGTAGCTTTGAAGTGGACGCAAATATAACTCTTACACACTCAACAGATTGCACGTAAAGTAGGGAGGGGGGACAAATAGATGAAAGCTCTCTTTCAACGGGAAAAATAAATTAATTACTATAGGTTTAAAACATTACGCGCAGAAAATGATGCATTGACTGGAAAATAACTTACTTTCGTGGCATTCTGAAGCGCTTATTTTGGTTTAGAAACTCTCAAGAATTCTTAATAAGGCTACACTGTCTGACTACCTTTTGCATAGTGTTTGGTGGTAGATTCTTTAAGGGTTGGCGATTTCCCGCATGTGTGGGGGTGGGGGTTGCTATTTTAAGAGAGAAGGGATTTGCAACGGAATGGAAAGAGAGAGAAGAGGTTTTTTTTTACCCCGGAGCGTACGGTCGAGGGAAGAGAAAATCCCTTGTTTTGGGAAGCGAAGGCGTTGAATTGTTTTGGACCGGAGGGAATGGAATTCCTTCGGGGAGAGAGCAACCACAAGGGTGGTTTGGTGTAAGAAAGTAGAAGAGATAGTCTCTTGGGACTGTGTTTAAATTAATTTTTTTGAGAAACGACAGATATTGTTGATTGTTATTTGATTGTAGTATTTAATCAAGAGATAATATATTTTGCCAAGAAAATTATGTTAATCAAGATTTAATTATGAGTGTATTGATTGACGTGAGGTTATTTAGAAAAAAATAAAGTTATGACAGAGACCAAAAAAAAAATTAAGTCAATTCCTACTTAGATCAACAAAGAAAATTTTTATTTTAGCTACTTTTTATTAAATAGTTACAATTAATATAAATATGTATATACATAGGACAGAATCGCAACATTAAGTGGTAATTCATTTTTATGTATTATCATTTTAAAGTATTGTATTGTCATCCAAAACAATCGTGTCGGATAAAATTTCAGTTCAACTGAATGCTTTAAAACGTGAGAAAAAAACCTTTTCAAGTTTTGACACAAGTCGCCAAAAAGGATGCCAACGTAGCTGTACTTGTAATTCTTTAAATAATTAGTTTTAATCCATTCATTTTTATTAATTATCATTAAATTATTGTATTGTCATCCAAAATAATCCTGTATATAAAATTTCAGCTTAATTGAACGCTTTAAAATGTATTTATTAACGATTGAAAATTCCACCAAGATAAAAAAATATACAGAGAGTGAGCTAATAGTAGGAATTGAAAAAAAAAAGGTAATTAATTATCTGACGCATTTGTTGTGTTCTTAGAAATGGTTGACGAAACTCCAATTATGTAACTAATCTCGTCCTTGAGACAGAACAAGAAACTCTCAAGACAATTCACGAGAATTTTCTAAAAGAAGGAGGAAATAATGAAAACGTGTTTTTATCGACTTACTCGTAGGCGCCTTGGATTTGGGGTTCTCGAAGGCTGATGGAGCCAATTTTCCTTTTGGATGAACCCGCTTCAGCTACCATTGGATCGCTGCAGACACGAGCGAATTTATTTAATAAACGTTTTCAGCTGTTTTTAATCAGAGTTAAACACTACTGAGAAAGCAGTTCCTTCAGGAAATGTCCATCTTGTGGCAATTCATAAAAACTATGGTAGGGTCCTGACTACTGTCCCTTAAACAAAAAATGGAATTGCCTTTAACGTCGTATTTTGAAGCAATAAGAGGGCTATTGGTAACGGTCATTTTGAACCAAGGTCAAGTACGTCACCCTCTCTCCAAACATCCACCTACGCCCCTTTTACATTGCGGGTCTTCAGTGGCACTAGGGCTCGAACTCACGACACGCCGAGCACGTGACCATGACCCCTCGGCTAACGTGCCAATTGAGTTTTCTTTGAAGATGACGAGTTAGAACCTCATTCAATTCCTACTATTAGCTCACACTATTTATTTATTGATCTTGCTGGAATTTTCAATCGTTCATAAAAAAGCGCTCCATTGAGCTGAAATTTTATGTACATGATTATTTTGGATGACAATACAATCATTTAATTATTATTTATGATAATTAATTGTTTAAAACTAATTATTCAAAGAATTACAACTACAGCCACGTTGACATCCTTTTTGGTGACTTAGCGACCCTTGAAAATATATTTTTTTTTCACGTTTTAAAGCATTCAGTTGAACTGAAATTTTATCCGACACGATTGTTTTGGATGACCATACGATACTTTAATGACAATGAATAAAAATGAATGACCACTTAATGTTGTGCTTCTGTCCTATGTATATACATATTTATATTAGGTTGGGGAAAAAAATCCATTATTTTTTCGGTAGATGGCTGTAGTGTCCATATCTCCTGAAGTATTGATCAAACAATTTCAAATTTATGCTCGCTGTCAAGGTGGAAGCTCACAATAAAAAGATTCTTTTGTCTTTTTTGTTTAGTCCATTCAGTTGTGAATTACAGGGTGTCAACAAAGAGAAAATTCGGTACATTTTACAGTTTGTCTTTGATTAAGACAAAAATTCAAGCCAGGCGGATGAAATTGTGTATGGTGTTTAGGGTGCCGATACTGTAACAGCTAATTACGTGCAATTTTGGTTTCGTCGATTCCGTTCAGGCATTTTTGATGTTAAACGTGCACCTCGCACAGGCAGGCCCGTCATCGAAAATGTCGATAAAATCACAGAAATAATCGAAGTTGGCCGGCTTGTTAGTAGTCATAGCATCGCCCAAGAGCTAAAAATCAACCATGAAACAGGTTTAAACCATTTGCGCAAAGTTGGATTCAAAAAGAAGCTCAATGTTTGGGTGCCACACCAATTAACACAAAAAAACACGATGGATTGAATTTCCATCTGCGAAGCCTTGGCCAAACGCAAAGAAATCGACCCATCTCTTGAACGGATGGTGACTAGGGATGAGAAATGGTTCACTTACGACGGTATTGTGCGAAAACGATTGTGGTCAAAGCGCGGTAAAGTAGCTCAAATAGTAGCCAAACCAGGACTAACAGCCAGGAAGGTTCTACTGTGTATTTGGTGGGATTGGAAAGGAATAATTTATTATGAGTTGCTTCCGTATGGCCGAACACTAAATTCAGATCTCTACTGTCAAAAACTGGACCATTTGAAGCCAATTATTGATTAGATGTGGCCAGAATTAGCCAACAGAAGAAGTGTTGTGCACCATCAGGACAACCCCAGGCCACAAGCGTCTGTAGTGACTCACCAGAAACACTGGGAGCTAGGTTGGAAAGTTTTAATGCATCTACCATATAGTCCGGACCTGGCACCAAGCGATTACCGCCTTTTTCTCGCATTGCAAAACTTCCTGAGTGATAAGAAATTGGAATCAAGAGAAGATTGTGCAAATCGATTACTAGAGTTTTTCGCCAATAAGGATCAAGACTTCTGTGACAGAGGCATTATGAAGCTACCTTTAAAATGGCAACACATTTTGCAAGAAAATGATGCATATTTGACCTAAATCGGACAATCCGAACATTTTAAATAAAGTATTAAATTTCATGCAAAAATAATGGATTACTTTTTCCCTAACCTAATATTAATTGTAACTATTTAATAAAAGGTAGCTAAAATAAAATTTTTCTTTGTTGATCAAAGTAGGAATTGACTTAAATTTTTTTTTTTTTTATATTACTTGTTGTAGTGTGTGCTGGCTTTCCACTTGCAAGGTTTTGGAATTTTAGAAAGTATCTTCTTTTGAAACATATCTAGAAGAAAACATTTAATTGCCCAAAGAGTGAATGAAAATTGGCTTTGTTTTTCTGCCCTAGTTGGCTCATAGAAAGAAATGCACAAAGTAACATTTTGTTCTCTTCATTTCATCGAGAGCATTTAACGAGCTGAAATGCCCGTTCTTCGTACGGGTTAAAATAAATAAAATGTTTGCTAACAAAATACTTTTTAAAGAGGGTACAGCCGCTGTGTGCAGAGCAGAGTTTACAAAAGTTTAAAATAATTTTTTAATGAGGGTTCAATTTGGCTTCACAGAAAAGAATGATTACATAAAAACGTATATTTGAATGTAAGAGAGAAAATTAACATGCTAAAAAGGTAAATAGAAATGAAAGAATGAAATTATAACAGAAAAGTAATAACAGTAGTATGTTTCTGAAATGGGAACTATGAGTGAAATAACCGGAAAGGAATAAACCAAAAGAAAAAAATAATTATGTGATAAACCGTTTCACTAAAATATTATCATACATATATACGTACAGATGCTCATCGGTAAGGATATAGTTCAAAGCGGCCCCACTCGGCAGTGAAATAACAGTGATGAATATTATCCTAAAGATAATTATCATAGGCCTTTTTCCAATTTTGATTTATCAAGAAAACTAAATAAACCTCAACGTCGTCGTTTTATTCAAGTTCTAAAAATAAGGTTTTCTGTTTTCCATGCGGACTATTTGGCAATTCGCAAACTCAAATGGTGCAGGAAGGCAGAGTTGCCAGAAATTTATGCTGCAAAGTAGCACGAAGGGGGATCGATTTTCACTTGCACAATTCATAAATATAATTTTTTAATTTTGTAAAACTATTTTAAAAAATACGTTAAAATGCTTTAATTATTTTATTCATTTAAAATACTTTCAAATTCTTCCTGTTAAATATCGCGATCTGCTGTGCCTATTTGATAAATTTCTGAATTATATTGAAGCATTTGTGGCGATGGAATGAAATCAACGCAGCAAGTCCCTCATTCTTCCAAACTCATTTTGA